>JAODAL010046544.1:0-30822 GCA_025379985.1 Phyllomedusa bahiana | reverse complement strand
CCTGGGCCTTCTTTGAGCAAGCCTCTGATTCACCCAGCGATGTCATATGCCGCCTTTGCCGTAAAAGCATAAGTAGAGGCAAGAACCTTAAGTGGTTAACCACCACCAACATGTCTAGTCACATGCAGCGAATGCATGAGTTGAAATGGAGGGAACACTTGGCCAAAAAAGGCCAGACCGACGCCGGGCCTCCAACCACTGTCACACCCTCTGTCTCCGCCTCCTCCTCCTCCGCCACCACCAAGCGTTCCTCAGCTGCCCATGTCTCTCAGAGTCATGATCAGGGATCAGCCTCCGCTTCAGCCTCCACCGTCGCCCGAGTACCACCAGCACCACCAGAGACCCATCCTACCCCTTCTCCTTCCGCCAGTTTGACGACCTGCACGCCGTACAGCGGCCAGTCTAGCAGCCAGCCTTCTGTCTTCCAGGTTTGGGAGCAGAAGAAACACTTTAACCCAAACCATCCCAAAGCCAAAAGCCTGAATGTCGGCATTGCCAGGCTTTTGGCCTTGGAAATGTTGCCTTTCCCTTCTGGTGGACACAGATGGGTTCCGCCACGTCATGGCCCTCGCTTGCCCCCAATACCAGATGCCGAGCAGGCATTTCTTTGCCAGAAAAGCCGTCCCTGCCCTGGCCAGCCACGTGTCATCTAAAATTTCAAGCGCGTTGTCTGCATCTGTGTCCGGAAAAGTCCATCTCACCACCGACACATGGACTAGTAAGCACGGCCAAGGCCGCTATATCTCTGTGACAGCTCACTGGGTGAGCTGGGTGGATGTCTCTGGGGGTGACGGTGGCTCTCAGGCTCGGCGCACGCTCTTCAAAACCGCAGGGATGGTGCAGGGCTCTTTCCCCCAAGGTCCTCTGGTGGCATCACGTGCCCAGAGACACCAGGCCATGTTGAAATTAATCTGCCTTGGAGACCGTCCACACACAGGTCAGGAGCTGTGGACGGCTCTAAGCAACGAGACCGAGCGCTGGCTGGGTGACAAGAACCTTGTGCCAGGCAAGGTGGTGTGCGATAACGGGCGAAATCTGCTGGCCGCCCTTAAGATCGGTAGGCTGGAGCACATCCCTTGCCTGGCACATGTCATGAACCTTGTCGTCCAGAAATTTCTAAAGAGCTACCCGGGTCTGGACTGCCTGCTGAAGAAGGCTCGAGGTCTGAGTTCGCACTTCCGCCGTTCGCACCCTGCTTCGTCCCGCCTGGCTGCGTTGCAGCGTCAGCTCGGCCTCCCCGTCAACCGTCTCATTGTTGACGTGGCAACACGCTGGAATTCCACCCTCCACATGCTCCAGCGATTGTGGCAGCAGCGCAATGCCATTACGCAGTACGAAGTGACACATGGCCTGACAAGCAGCGGTACGGACCTCGGGGTGTTGAACCACCGAGAGTGGAGGCAGGTGAAAGAGCTCTGCACCATCCTTGCCAGTTTTGAAGAAGCCACCAAAATGGTCAGTGCGGACAATGCCCTTGTCAGCATGAGCATTGTGGTGATCTTAGTTCTGGAACGATCGTTGGACACTCTGAAACAACAGGTCCCGCCAGCGACGGAGGAGGAGACGGACACAGATGCGGACACGGAGCCTTTCTCTCCGTCAAATCCACAAGGCCCGACAGTTTCACAATTTCATCGGTCTTCATTAGGCAGTGGTTCGGGGTCCAGAGCTAGTGCAAGGTGGCGCATCAGCTCTCAGGGTGCATCATCTCAGGCAAGTCAGGGCTGTGTTGAAGCTGTGCCGGAGGCAGCGGAGGAGGAGAAGGAGGAGGTATTCCTAGACACCGATGTTACCGACGTCCCTGCCTTGGAAAGAGGTTGGCGCGAATTTGAGGCGGAGGAGGAAGATGAGGAAGATCAGTTTGCTAGTGCCCCTCGCCCCAGAGGCTTGGGAAATCAAGGCTCCATCTCTCACATGAGTGCTTGGATGCTCCATTTCCTCCAACATGATCCTCGCATTAAGGCCATCAAAATGAACAACAGTTACTGGGTGGCCACCCTCCTGGATCCCCGGTACAAAACAAAACTCAGCACTTTCCTTCCACCCACCCAAATAGAGAGTAAAATGCAGGAATTGGAGACATTGCTGATTGATCAACTGGGAGGACATCTGTTGCGTCTGCTTCACGTTTCCCCAAAAATGGTTCACAGATGGAACAACATCAGCGACGTGACATGCAGTAGAGTGCAAGTAGGCTTAAGCGGCAGCAGAAGTCAAGGTGGCAGAAGCCTATTGGGTGGACCTCTTGGGCAATCGTTGTTTACACCTCACCGTCGCAGCATTGACAGGGGCACACATCCAACACACAGAGATCAGCTTAAGATTCATTGGTGCACGACTATCTGCGTCTCAAACACCGATGTTTTTGCTGTGTTCCGGACCCAATACGATTCTGGGTATTCCAAAATTGGACGAATGGCCCGAGCTGGCTCGTCACGCCGATAGAGGTGTTGTCCTGACCAAGCAGCACAGGTCTTATCTGATCTGGACCTTCGCATAGATGGAGGAGTCATTACAAGACAAAACGCATAACGGGCTTTCACAGATAATGGGATCGTTTGACTTTCTATCAAGATGAATCAGGCTTGGATCTTGATGTTGTTGTGGCACCAATTGCCGAGGTCACTCGTATTAGTGGCCAGTATATATCCATTCCTTTTCATACAGATAATGGTCCTCTTGAAACACTTTTTTTTAAAATGGATCAATTTCTTACTGCAATTTTTATTCTCTTTTCCCAACACAGTTTCATTTTGTGGTTTTGATGTTGGAGACTGTAAAGACAGCAAGGTTTCATGACAACACCGTATTCCATTTACACACTTTATCTACTAAGAAGGTTTTCGCATTGTCAATGGTTTTGAGGTCATGTTGCTGTTGAGATACAGCAATAATCATGGTCTGAACAGAATTGAGACTTTAAAGTGGCATTTCTCCCTCAACCAATTTTTCAATAGTGGTGAGTAGTCATATTTATTAATTTTTTGGGGTCATGTTGCTGTGAGATTACAGCTATAATTATGGTCCTTTGGAACAGAAATGTGGCTTATATGTGGCATTTCTCCCGCACAATTTTTAATAGTGGCTGAAGAAGTCATATTTATAATTTTTTGGGGTCTTGTAGCTGTGAGATACAGCATAATAATGTCCTTTGTAAAAGGAAATGTGCGTTCTAAGTGGCATTTCTCCCTCACAATTTTAACAGTGGATGAGAAGTCATTTTATAATTTTTTTGGGGTCATGCTGCTTGAAATGCAGCAATACTACAGGTCTTTTATAAAAAAATGTTGTTTATAACAGTCATTTGTTTTCACAATTGACCAATGTGGCTCAAGGGTATGCTTTGAATTTTGGGGGCATTTTGCTGTGACATTGAAGCTATACCTACAGGCCTATTCTAAAAATGTTGTTTCTAAACAGGACATTTGTTCTTCACAATTGATCAAGAGGGGTCAAGGGTGATGGTGCTGTCAGAAAACAGGAATAGGTAGGACCATGTTAATGGACACATATTGCAAAATGACTTGTTTTTGCAAGATATTTAACGTAGCTATCAATCCTGTATTGAGACAACCCATTTAATACAATGAAAAAAGAGAAAAACAAAGACATGGTGGGATTCCATCCTATTTTAAAAATGTGTTTTTCTAGAATTAAAGTACTAAAAAAACTTGCATGTACAAAATAGTGTTTTAAAAAAAATTCTCTGAATTGTACAGGGAGGTACAGGAAAACTTGACCAGATGTAGGTTATTCAGAGGACATGTTAGAGTATGGAGCACGGACTGAGAACAAGTAAGAGACATTTCCTCCAGCAATGAGTAAATGAGAAAAGATGGCAAGATAAAAGGGCTACCTGGGTGTATACAGCAGCGTTAACACCAGTATTTCCAAGTGAAAGCTCAATAGGTCCACACTCATACCAACTACAAGAGGGGCAAGCGCTTAACCAGGTATTGCATGTGTACAGAGGAAGGCTGGAGTTCTCACACTTCCGCTTTTCCGCACTCTGCTTCAGCATGACAGTTTTTGTTTGCTGCGTCATCAGGGATTTTAACCTGGTGTTAATAGATGAGGACGCCAGCAGGGCTTTTCACGGCACACTGTAACTCGGCCCGGGTCATGCTGTGGCCAGGACAGGTATAGTCAATGTCCAGGTCCACAATAAATGGTGGTGAAAGACTCCTTTTTTCGGACTTATAAAACTGAGGTACATAGGTTGCCTCTTTGCTGTGGCCCAGGGACGCTATCGTCAATAGTCCAGTGAAACTGGAAATGGTGGTTGAAAGACTCGTGTTCGAGCGTGTGTTTGATCTGATGGTTTCCTGCGGTGGTTCGGATGGTCATATGTGCCGTGTGCGTCGAGGACGAGGGTATTAGATTCAAGTCGTGGTCCAGTGAAAAATAAATGTGTGTGAGTAGATTTTCGCTGCTTGTGTTGTGTTGACGTTTTAAATAGTGGGGGTCAGTTGCCAGTTTGTGCGGCTCATGCTGTGCCATGAGACAGTATAGTCAATGTCTGCGCAGTGAAACTAAAAATGGTGTTGAAGACTCCTTTTTCCGCACTTTTTAAATGTGGGGGTCATGAGGTTTGGGACTCTGCAGTGGCCCATGACAGGTATAGTCAATTTCCAGTGAAAAAAAAATGGTGGTTTGAACGACTCCTTTTTCCGTCCACCTTTTAAATGTGGTTACATCTTAAATTTTCACATCATATTCCTTCCCTTACAATACAATACCTATCCAAACACATTATTAATCATCACCAAAAACCTTCCAAAACCATTTTTATTTTTACATCTTAAATTTTACATATATTCTTCCCTTACACTACCATACTCTCCCCCACCCCATTATTAATCCCTCAAAAAACTTCAAAAACCCATATTTTTACATCTTTTTAAAACATTTTCATCCTAAAAACCCCCCACACCCGCAAAAAAAAACCACACAACACCCCCCCCCCAAAAAAAAAAACAAACACAAAAAAAAAAAAAACACTATAATTATAAATAAAAAAAAAAAAAAATTTATATAAAAAATATATAATAAACCCCCCCCCCCCCCCCCAGCCCCCCCCCCCCCCCAAATAAAACTATATTATACCCCCCCCCCCCCCCCAACCACCCCCCCCCCACCCCTTTTCGCCCCCCTCCCCCCCCCCTTTTTTTTTTTTTCTGGGCCAGGACCGGTATAGCCAATGTCCAGTTAAACTAACTTTGTGGTTGAAAGACTCGTTCTTCCGGCACTTTTTAAATGGGGGGGTCATGCAGGTTTGGGGATCATGTTGTGGCCCAGGACAGGTTATAGTCAATAGTCCAGTCGAAACTAAATGGTGGTTGAAAGACTCCTTTTCCGGCACTTTTTTAATTGTGGGGTCATCGCAGGTTTGGGGCTCATGCTGCGTTCCATGACAGGGGATATTCAATGTCAGTTCAAAGTAAGATGATGGTTCAAATCATACTGACTTCTGTTCACTTTTTAATTTGTGGGTGATGCAGGTTTAAGGGTCAGCTGTGGTACAAGACAGGGATAGTAATGGTCTCTGTGACTTTTCTTTCTTCTGTGAATTTTATAACCTAAGTGTGTTGCCTTAGATGTAGCAGTATCCATTTGACTGTTGTCGTGTTATTTCAGCTTCTTCACAGCCTTGTTTGGGTGTAATAATGGAAGTGTTGTTGCTCTCCATAGACTCTTAATGGTCATCGCGCATAATCGTTGCTCACTATCGAAAAAACCTTATCGATAGCGGCCGACTATCGACTATGATAGATCTCGATAGCCACGCAATCGATTTCACACACTAGTGGCGGTCACCCTGGTGCCGTAAAAACTCACCTCTTATCGGCTGTTCTACGGGTGGCCGGACCTCGCTAAGGAGTTATAAGAGTTCGTTTGAGGCTGTGTCACCTGTGCCCCTTAAAAAATGCCTCATCACAGACCAGTGGGGCTTCTGCATCCCCTGCCCATCCCCACTAGCCCCTGGTCGCATGTGGCAATGGATTTTATAACCGATCTCCCCCCGTCCTCTGGTAACACCGTGATCTGGGTTGTTTCGGATCGGTTTTCTAAAAAGGCACATTTTGTCCCACTGACAGGGTCTACCTCTGATCCGCGCCTGGCCAACCTATTTTTTATCCACATTTTTCGCTCTACAAGGGATGCCCCTACAATTGTCTCGAACGCGAAGTTCCAGTTCTGTCTCCTAATTCTGCGGGCCCTATGTTCCCTGCTGCAGGTGAAAGCTCGATTTTTCTCGGCTTTTCACCCTCAGACTAATGGCCAAAGTGAAAAGGGTCAACCAAGGTCTTGGGGACCCTATTGTGCACATTTTGTTCTCGGCACGTTAGAATAACTGGTCGGACTTACTCGTGGGGGAATTTTCCTATAATTCCCTAGATTCTGAGTCTCAGCAGCGCCATCTCCTTTCCTTATTGGGTACGGCTTGCACCCCTTGCCTCCTCTCCCACTAGATTCTCAGTCCGAAGACCCTGCAGCGATACGCTGGTCCGTGACATGAAGGTATTTGGGCCTGTCCCGCCAGTCTTTGCTCCGTGCTTCGCACGCTATGAAAACTCAGGAGGATTAAGAGACAGACCCTCACCAGTTTTTTCCCCTGGCGATTAAGTATGTTTATTCAGCCCAAATATGTTGGCTTAAAAAATCCAAAGCTAAAAATTGGGTCCCCCGTACTTGGGTCATTCGAGGTGCTTAGACGTTTAAACCGGTGGCTACAAACTCGGCTCCCGCCTCCATGCGCATCCGAACTCCTTTCACGTTTCGCTGCTCAAACATGGTCCTAACGTTTTTTACCGTTGGCAGCTTCTCATCCCGGGTGGCAGAAGCCACTAATGTTTTCCGGGTAAAGGGAGATCCTGGATATGAAAGTGTCAAGGGGAATCGGTATTTTCTCCCATCGAGTGGAAGGGGTTCGGGCCTGAGGAAAAGGTCATGGGAGCGTGAAAGGACAACATTCTGGAACGTCAATCGGTACAAAGTTTTCCTCCGGGGCTGGAAAGAGGGGGGTAGGCCTAAGGGGGGTGGGGGCTTACTGTAACGAACGGCGCGAAGCCCATCCCCCAGCTGCGGGCGCGGGTTCGTTCCCGGTCCCTTTCTCACGGTCACCGCGGGAGGGAGTGACCCACGGTCCCGTGCGCCGGTCCGTGGGCGCAACTGCGTCCGCGGCCTGTGCAACCACTCAACACGACCCACTCCTGCTCAGGCGCGCCTCATCACGGCGCTGCGTGCGTCCCCGAGTCTTAGGGCACGCGCGCGCGCCGCGTCTTCCTGGCCTTAAAGGGCCCGTCGCAGGTAATTGGCTGATTGCCGGCTGAATGGTCACTATATATTGGCCACTCTCAGCAGCCTCTGCCAGATCTATAGTGCACACTGAGCCAATTGGAAAGTGTCTTGCCTCTGTTTGTGTTTACGTGTACCAGGACCGTCTCGCTACCGTTTTCTGACCCACGAACTCTGCCAGCCTGCCTGACCTACTGCCTGTCCCGAGTACGTCTCAGCCTCTCGAGTCTGTACCACGCATTACCCTTGGCTCCACAGCATCGAAACGTCCGAAGTGGAAGCGGACCTGGGAGTTCTCGCCGCAGCAAGTCCATCCGCTTTGTGCGGGCTCTGGTGAAAACCGGACGTTCTATTAGACTCGCTCCAGGGGTGAGCTTTCACCATGCGGTGGCCCAGCGGATCCACTACCACTGCCGTTACAACATCACAGAGCTGGTGGATGTTAGAGACCTTGCGCTCCTCAACCTTTCATTTCAGAATGACCCACAGATGCTCTATAAGGGTTTAGGTCTGGAGACATGCTTGGACAGTCCAGTACTTTTACCCGTATTTTCTTTAGCAAGGCAGTGGTCATCTTCGAGTTGTGTTTGGGGTCATTATCATGTTGGAATACTGCCCTGTGGCCAAGTTTCCGAAGGGAGGGGATCATGTTTTTCTTCCGTATGTCACAGTTAATGTTGGCATTCATGTTTTTGTCAATAAACTGTAGCTCCCCACATCCGGCAGCACGCATGCAGCCCCAAACCATGACACTCCCACCACCACTGTAGTCAAGACACACTTGTCTTTGTACTCCTTACCTGATTGCTGACATACAAGCTTGACACCATCTAAACCATATAAGTTTATCTTGGTCTCATCAGACCACAGGACATGATTTCAGCAATCCCTTGTATTAGTCTGCTTGACTTCAGAAAACTGTTTGAGGGCTTTCTTGTGCATCATTTTTAGAAGAGGCTTCCATTGGGACAATATCCATGGAGACCAATTTGATGCAGTGTACAGTGTATGATCTGAGCACTGACAGGCTGACCCTTCACCACCTTTTATCTTTGCAGCAATTTTGGAAGCACTCATACTTCCATTTTGAAAAGACAATTTCTGGATATGATTTTGAGCACGTACACTTAACATATTTGGTCCACCATGGCAAGGCTTGTTTTGAATGTTTTGTTAAACCACTGTATGGTCTTTACCACCATGCTGCAGGTCAGTTTCAGGATGTTGGCAATCTTCTTATAGCCTAGGCCATCTTTAAGTAGAGCAACAATTCTTTTTTTAAAATCCTCAGACAGTTCTTTGCCCTGAAGTGCCATGCTGAACTTTCAGTGACCAGTATGCAAAGCTGTAGTTATCCCTATCTAGGAAAGTAGTGTAATTGTACTATAGAGACTTAGGTATAGCAGTGATAGAAAAGTTAGATTCAGGGGTCTATTGGTAAATATTAAGGTTTCCTTCCTCGTTGAGTCTGCTGTAACAGCCAGTGTCATAAACCTAGCCATAGGGAGCCGAGTCTCTGTGAGCAGGAAGGGGGGTTCGCTGCCAGCAGTGGGGATTCAGATACATAGTGAGACATTTAGTATCTCAGGGAGAAGTCTGCATGAAGTTGCCTGAGAGAGAGCAGATAGTATCCTCATCATTCCGGCCGGAGATGAGAGGAGGCAGATTTGAATGGAAGGCAAAGAAGAAGCCCTAAGAACAAAGGACTTGTAAATAGTTATCCGTTGACAGCAAGTAAGCCGGGCAGAAGCTGGGGGCAGAGCTTCGCCTCTAGCTGGAGCACATTTGGAGTAAGGGCAAGAGAGGCCTCTAACACAGCTGAAGTACGAAGTAGCCCCCACTGAGCTAAGAGGAGGATCCACGGAAGGTCAGTCAGGATAAAGCAGTGATGTTGAGCTGAAACAGCCCCCTCTGAAACTGCTGGATGTGTGCGTGCTACTGAAGCTGGTTGAAAATCAATGTGAACGACTGGATTGTGCTACAGGTGTCATTGCTGGAGGAAGTAAAGGAAAGTAAAAGCCACAGTTCTCCCAGCAGCTGTTGTCTTGTCTGTCACATTATACACCGTTACACTCCCTCATCACAGAGAGTCCCACATCGTCTCTCCCGCAATTGAAAAGAACCAAAAAAAGAAGTGGCCAACCATACCCATTCTCATATGAGTTGCCAACCATGTCCGCTCCCCCGCTTTCTTACATTTGGCGTAGTCGTCATTGATTGCGGTACTCGAGAGGGACGAATACACACAGACACGCGGGGTGGGAGAGGGAGTCTCCCCACCCCCAGCCTGCCGCCGAAGTCTAGAGAACCGTGGGAACGAGTGTGTACGGAACGGCATTGGTACAAGTGTACAAACAGTTTTATAGGTGTACAGAGACTGTTTGGGATTTTCAGATGAGCAGAGGACTGCGAGACAGTGGACGGCGCAGTGAGTAATCTGCAGAATTGTGCCTGAAGACCACAGTAACGGGATGGCCGATTGGTGATAGGGCCATGCTGGGGTATAGAAACGGCAAGACTTGCATGGCAGGAAGAAATGGCGTCCCACAAAAAAGGCCCAAGAGTTTTTCCTCCGAAGAACAGCCAGTTAGGAGCAGAGAGCCAAGCGCGCGAAGAGGGGTACTCCGCCCTGTAGGCGCTATAAAGTTGAGGAAAGCAACCGGGAACAAGAGGGAGGTGCTGGAGAAACACTTGGAGTGTCAGAGAAGCAGGAGGTACTGGCGTGTAGATGTACCTTGTCATGGCTGAGCACAACCCGATGGGCCTGAACCAGTGCCGAACAGGCTGCCCCGAACCAACAACCGGAAGCTGAGGGATGCCGAGAGCAGAGCTGCAGCCGTGCCTAACTATTGGCCGCCCAACCTGAACAATTGTAGAACACGCCAAAGCGATGACCTGGGAGCGCAAGATAGGGAGCTGGAGACAAGGCCTATGATTTCAGAACTGCCGCGGTGATGCTGGAGCGTTGGTGGCCAAAAAGAGGACCACCCGGAGATGTCATCGAATTTGACTCGCGGCGGGCACTGGGTCCATCTTGGAGGATGGGACCCGAGACGATTGTATTTCATGAATCGGAGGGGCGGTGGAAGAGGATCTTCGAGCCCAGAGAGACTGCACAGTCTGTATCGTGGAACGTGAGCTTTCCGCAAAGTGCCAGGTCATAAGTGCCCTTGGGCTGTGCGGGGGTGGAATGTCTTCCCCCCGAACCGTACGTGCCCACTAGAACTGGGATTAAACGAGGAGCAGAGATGTCCTGGTGTAAAGGCTCGGTGTCCGGAGGAGCCCGCCATGCCTAGCTAGGATGGGGGCCCGGCAGAGGAGCATCCAGGAGCAGTCTACCAGGCCGGAGCCCACCATCAACGTTACAAGCTCCTGTGTCATAGTGACGACCCCCGTAGGTGACCGGTCCGTGGCCAACCTTCTAGAGAGCGACCCCTTCCCCACAGGACAGTGAGTTACCACCAGTCAGGCCGGACGCACCTTTATCCGAGATGCCCATGAATGCTGATGAGGGTCCTGGAAGCGCAGTGGACCGCTATGGCCTGGAGCACAAGAAGCTTATGGCGACAATTATCGGTAGAACGGCCGGATCAGCTACATACACAAACCATGAGCTGCTGGGTGCCCGTGTTGTTGCCACGCCATTCCCCGGGGGGAGGGGAATCACTTTTGTTTATTGGCAGGGCCAAGTACTTGTGTTTCCAAGTTTAAGGGACGCTGAAACCTGCCCATCAGTCTAATACTGCAGAGGGGTTATGTTACTATGTGATGGGGTCCAAGGACTGTAATATAAAGGACGCTGAACCTTACCCCATATGGTTAACACTATTGTTTTCATGCTAAGTGTTTACGTTTATTGCACATTATAAAACAAATTTTATTTTGCACTGCAAGATGTGTGTGCGTGTGGGTTTGAAAGTTGAGAATCCGAGGACGTATTCCAGTTAAAGAACGGGGAGAAGTTAATGATGATGCAAAGCGAGTAATCCTATCTAGGAAAGTATGTAATTTACTATAGAGACTTAGTATTGCAGTGAATAGTAAAGTTTAAATTCAGGGTCTATATGTTATTATTAAGGTTTCCTTCCTCATTGTAGTCTGCCTGGTAACAGCGCGACATATCCTCAGCCAATAAGGGATCTGAGTCTCTGTGAGCAGGTAGGGGGGTTAGCTGCCAGCAGGGGAATCATATAAATAGTAACCATTAGTAACTCAGTGAGAAGTCCTGGCCTGAAGATGTCCTAGAGAGAGAGCAGATAGTATCCTCATCATTCAAGCTGGAGATGAAGAAGGCAGATTGAACGGAGGCAAAGAAGCCCAAAGAACAAAGGAATGAAAATAGTTTCACCGTTGACAGCACGTAAGCCCGTGCAGAGTCTGTGGGCAGAGCTTCGCCGTCAAGCTGGAGCACATTTGAGTAAGGGCAAGAGAGGCCATTTAAAGGCAGCTGAATTAGAAGTACCCGCCCCTGAGCTGAGTGAGGATCCACGATAGGTCAGTCAGGATAGAGCAGTGAGGTTGAGCTGAAAGCCCCCTCTGGAACTGCTTGGATGAGTGCGGCTACTGGAGCTGTTGAAACTCAATGTGACACTGGATTGTGCTACAGGTGTCGTTCTGGAGGAAGTAAAGGAAGTAAGCCACAGTTCTTTCCGTTTAGCTGTTGTCTTGGTCTGCTCATTTATACGCCGGTACACTTCATCACAGAGAGTCCCACATCGTCTCTCCCCGCAATTGAAAAGAACCAGAAAAGAGTGGCCAACCATACCCATTCTTCAGTAGGGAGTGCCAACCATTCCGCTCCCGCTTTCTTACAAGTATGAGAAGTGAGAGAGCAATAACACCAAATTTAACACATCTGCTCCCTTTTCACACCTGAGACCTTGTAACACTAACAAGTTACATGACACCGTGGCTCAACAATGGCAAATTGGACACAATACGCACTTTTTTTTGCCAGCTGTTTATGCATTGATGGCTGGGTGTTGATTAATTTAGTAGGGCACCCCCCCAAATTACACTGTTATGACAAGCTGTGTGCACTGACTATTTTGCATTGTATCAGTGTCCCCCCCTCACCCCCCCCCCCACCTCATATCAGTGTTTTCCCATGAAAAGATATAATACAATAGTTGCAAAAATGTGAGGGGTGTACTCAGTTTTGTGAGATACTGTACATACAGTATATACAGAAACACTACACATACATGTACAGACACTAGACACATACATATATATATATATCTATATATAAATATATATATATATACCGTATAAACACCCATATACATGTACACAAACTAGACATAGACACACAATGAATATATAACACTCTTGTCCCCACCATCACTGTTTCCTTTTGGCAGTTTCCTCCTTCATCATACTTCCATTTCCTAGACAGAATGAGCTGTCACTTCTGTGCTTCATCTGAGCAGATTTGGGGTGCAGAGGGGAAGTGATGTATGAGGGAAAAGGCAACTATGACTGTCCAACAACACCGACGTAGAAGTGGATCCACTGGACCACCGCAAGCGGATGGAGTAAGCCACGCAAGTGGAAAAACGATACTAAGTAGGGTCCCGTTTTCAGACCATAGCCGCCGCAAAGCGGATGGGACATGCCTGCGGTCGGGAGTCTACCAGGTCGTCCCCCCTGACCGAGACTTGCTTGCGGTGGCAAGCCGGTATAGCGTTGTGCATAATCGTCATGCAGGCTCGTAGTCGGGACAGGCAAAGGTCAGGACAGAGGCGGCACAGATTCGTGGTCGTGGACAGCACAAGGTCATGGCAGGGCGGCAAGAAGCGTGTTCGAGGAACGGGATAGCTAAAGTAAAGTGTACAACGGTATATCAGGAACAAGGCTTTGAAACGCTTTCTACTATAGGCAACAATGGGCACTAAATATCCGGCAACAGACCCCAGGAAGGGCAGGCTTAAATATGGGAAAGTGACCGCAATAAGCCATTACCGGTACACTGGCCCTTTAAATCTCGCAGTGCAGGCGCGCGCTTTGGTCGCATTAGATGGTCAGGGGACGCGGCGCGCCGGAGTCCCTGAGACGCCACAGGAGCGCGGCCGGGAAAGTAGGATATAGCCGAGCCGTCCGGGTGAGCGCGCCCACGCGCCCGACTGCGGGCGGCGGTGGCCCGCTAGTGCGGAGACCCGCGGGTTGGCCCGCCGACCCGGGACGGTTGTCGCGGGCCCACCCGTGACAGTACCCCCCCCCTTCGGCCCTCCCCCTCTTCTGGTCCGGAGGAACTTCTGAATTATTTCCCGATCCAAATATTGTTTTCAGCTCCCAGGACCTCTCTTCGGCTCCGAACCCCCTCCATCAATGAAAAAAATCGCTTCCCTCTGACCGTCATCATATCTAGAATCTCCTTTACCGTAAAGACATAATCGTGTGTCGGCCTCAGGAGTGGAGAGCAATTACCCGAGAAAGCGATTAAGATGACCGGTTTAGCAGGGAGACCTGGAAGGAGTTCGGACCCTCATAGTGGGGGGGAAGGGCTGAGCTTGTATGCTACTGGTTAATGCCGCTTGAGCACCTCGTATGGACCCAGGAACCGGGGACCCAGCTTTAAGCTGGGAACCTGAAACCGTATATATTTAGCCGACAACCACACCCTTGTCACCTGGGGCAAAAGGTTGGCCAGGAGATCTTTACGCTTTTTGTCGGCTTGAGCCTTGGTGCGGGCAGGCCTGAGTAGCGAAGGCGAGTCTGTTTTCCAGATAGCTGTCAGGTCCTGGACCATCCTCTTCCACAGCAGGACCTCCGAGGGCGCAGAAAGGGGAGGGGCCGTGGCGGCGGATGTCGCCCGTAGACCAATAAAGAAAGGAGCAAGCTCCACAGCTTTCCGAGTCCAACGAGTTATACGAAACACTCGCCCATGGCACAATCTGGAACCAATCATCCTGCGTGGCGGAGACAAAGTGGCGCAGGTAGCAACCTAGGTCCTGGATACTCTCTCTTCCTGGCCCATTGGGACTGGGGTGGTAGGCCGAAGAAAAGTCCGTTTCATTTGTAGTTGGTTACATGAGGGAGCGCCAAATCTGGAAACAAATTGAACGCACGGTCCGACCACTATGTGCTGCGGGAACCCATGCGAGCCGAAAAATATGCAGAAAAACTAGACTGGCGAAGGCGAGGAGCTGAGGGTAGGCCCGGCAGAGGGATAAAGTGTGAATCTTAGAAAATCGGTCAGTGACCACCCAGATCACGGTGTTGGCCAGCGGAAGGAAAGGGAGATCCGTGATATAAAATCCATGGCCACATGGGTCCAAGGACAGCTGGTATTATTAGAGCATGAGCAGACCCTGCCCGTTTTGAGACGAGGAGACTTGTATCCTGGCACAGAAGCGCAGGCGCCCACGAACACACAGAAACATCCTGGGCTAGGCTCGGCCACCAGTAGAAACGGGAGATGAGATAGCAGACCTCTTACTGCCTGGGGCCCCGCCATACTAGCGGGAGAATGACCTCCGGCATTACAATATCTTCTTCCGAAGAGCTGGACGGACATTAATGTCATGCCGGGGAATGTTTTTGCAGATCTTACTGGTGCGCAGAGATGAGCCTTTGGAAGGGATAATGTGCCGTGGAGTGGACTCGTCCCCAGTAACATCCAGAAGCAAACTGGAGAGGGGCGTCGCTTAGACATTTCGCTCCGGCCGGGCGAAAATGAAATAGAAAATTAAACCGGAGAAGAAGAGAGACCAACGAGCTGCGTGGATCTTTAAGCGTTTGGGCATCTGGAGATACAGCAGGTTTTTTATGTCGGGTATAGATTCTGACAGGGTGATCGAGCCCCCTCCAAGAATACCGCCACTCCTCCAGAGCCAGCTTGATGCCCAGCAATTCCTGGTCGCCGATAAGTAGTTCCTTTCAGCCGAGGACACACTTTTCGAAAACAGAACCCGCAAGTGAGTGGATTTGCCTTTGGTTCCCTTTCGTGGGAGAGAAAGGCCGCCTGGCCCCCACCGAGGAGGCGTCGACCTCGAGAAAAAATGGTTGTTCAGTATCAGGCCGCGAGAGCACTGCGCAGAAGGCGAAGGCACATTTTAAACTTAGAGAAGGCCTTCCTCTGCCGCTGTGGCCATAGCTTAGGATATGCTTCTCTTAGGTTCAAAGCCACAGGAGACAACAGCGAGAAAAATGTGGTATAAATTGCCCTGTAATAGTTGGCGAACGCCCAAATCTTTGATGCTCGAGGACCCACGGAAAACTTAAAAACACCAGCAAATAAAAAACCAGTCCATCACAAGATCGATTAGAAACGTAAAAACTACACCCATCAATCACAAAACCCCACCAACAAACATATATGACCAAGAACACCACCATCCCCCTACCACCGGAAAACCAAAAACCACACCCAAGAACCACACCACCCAAGACCGAGCACAAACCCACCCATCCATACATCTCCGACCCCATCCGCCGCCCCCATCCCCCCCTCGCTCACGCAGCCGCTCCCCCCCCGCTTCCCCCGCGGCCTCTCTATGAAGGACGGCAACCACATTGCGGCACCCTCAGTCGCCCCTTGTCAGTAACTGATGTAAGCCGAGGAATGGTAGGCTCGCATCAGAAACAGGCCCTACTCAAGATTAGGCCTAAATTCGGTTGGCCCTAGAACTACTGAGGACCTGTACGCACGAGCCAACGTGAACTAGATGGGATTCCAGTGTCGGGGAGAAAACAAGAATGTCGTCAATATACAACAACCCTCATGTGAACAGTAGTTCCCGGGAAGATGTACATTGACGAATTCTTTGGAAGTCGTCCGGGGCATTGCAGAGCCCGAAGGGCATGACCACAAGGTACTCGAAGTGCCCGTACGCGGTGTTGAAAAGCGGTCTTTTCCATTCGTTCACGCCCTCACGTATCCGTATGAGGATTCTAAGCCCCTCGCAAAGTCCTAGTTTTATTAAAGATCTTGTCACCTCGTAGACGGTCAAAGAGTTTCCGTGATCAAGGGCAGGGGATAGCGGTTCTTTAACGAATCTTGTTGAGGCCCCAACACGATAGTCTAATGCCAAGGACGCAGACTACCGTCCCTTCTTAGCCACGAAGAATAAACCCGCCCCTGCCGGGAGAGGACCTTGCGGATAAAACCCCCTCTGGAGATTCCCTTGATATAGGTAGACATAGCCCAGGTCTCAGGTACCGACAGGGGGTAACACCCTGCCACTGGGAGGAGACGTCCCGGGCAGAAGATCCAACAGTACATATCGTATTGGCGATGGGCGCAACGTCTCAGCTGCTTCTCGAGAAGACGCTGCAAAAGGCTGGTATGGTGCACGGAAGGCTCGTCGAGGCTTAGACGACCCCGGAAGAAGCGAAAGCCACCGGGCGAGGTGCCCCCAAACAGTCGAGACTCTGACACTACCCCGTACCCCAACATAGACTTCGCCCACTGCCAGTCGAGCACGGGAGCGTGGCGTTGCAGCCACGCGACCCAGGAGAATGGACGAGGAGGAACGGGTATACGTAGAACGCAAGTCTCTCCAATGGCAACACCTCCACTTTGAGACCAGGGGCTCAGTTCCGGAACCGAACTGGATCCTTGAGAATCTCTCCACTGACCGAGGATGGAGTAGGGGCTTCTCCAGGCGGATCACAGGGAGGTTATAGGCCAGGAACCAGGCAGCGTCCAAGAAATTCCCGGCAGAACCAGAGTCCAGGAAAGCAGTAGCCTGAAAACTGGCACCAGACCACAGTGCGACGATCACCCGGGCATGGTAAGGCGAGGAGAGTGCTTGCTCTCTACCTAGGGACGCCTCTCTCCTACGTGTCCCCTATGGTGCGCCCGTTTCCCGGACGCTGAGGGCGCAGTGGGCAGGACGCGGAAATGGTTGCACTGCCACAGTACAGACAAAATTCTCCTCACGTCTCTGGTCAGCTCAGTTGTAGACAGGTGGGCCCGCTCCACCTCCATGGCCTCTCGGCGGCAGGCGGCGAGGGCAACTTGAGGCGGCTTGAAATAACAGGGGCCAGACGAGGAAGACGACGGTCTAGCTTGCTTCCCGTTCCAGCCGGAGTTCCTCCTTGGCCGTTCCGAGAAAACGGATGTCATCCGAGTGGCCAGGGTAGATAAGGTCACTCCAAGGAAGACGGGAGATCCCGGCAGATAGGGCATCCTTGATGCGGCTGGAGAGCCCTTCTTTGAAGGTGGCAAGTCCAACGCGCATCATTCACGAACAACTCAGAGGCCAAAGTGCGGAAACGTACGGCATAAAATCGCCTACAGATGAGTCCCCTTGGCGTAGATTTAGCAAGGCGTTCCTCGCAGACGAAGCCCGGATGGTAGTCCCTCGAAAACCTCCTGAACTCGGTGGGAAAGAACCCAGGTTAGTGGACTGGGGCGCCCTGTCCGAAGGGGGGGTAGCCCAGGCCAGGGGGTTTTTTCCCCGGGAAAGAAAATTAGCACGAACCCCACCGCCCGGGGCGGTAAAAAAATTTGGGGTTGCCCCATTAACCCTGTGCAGGGAGCATTGGGGATAAAGCCCCCCCCAGGCCTTGGATTTCCCCCACGAACTTGGTGGGGCAAAAGAAAAAGGGACCGTGGGCCCTTTTGGAGGGCCGGGGGGCCCCGGGGAGCCGGGGAGAAAAACGGGAGAGGGGGGGGGGGGTTCTGCGGGGGCCCAGGGCTGGCATCAGGGGGGGAGAAAAAGGGGCCGAGTTGCTGGGTTTTTTGCTGAGCGAGCTGTTGTGACTCCTGAGCCAAAAATGGTTAGGTCGCGTCGACCGCAGGGAAAAAATTGGCGGGTCCGGGGCCGGGGTCTTCTGTCACGACCCGGACGTAGAAGGGTTTTTCCACTGGCCCCCCGCAAGCGATGGTGTAAGCCACGCCGGGGAAAAGGGAAAAATCTAAGTGGGGCCCCCCGGGTTTTTTCCAACCCCCCAGAGCCCGCCGCAAAAGGGGGGGTTGGGGGACTTGCTGGGGGCGGGAGTCACCATCGTTCCCCCCTCGGGGACTTGCTTGCGGTGGCAAGCCGGGGTTTTTCGTGGGCGAATCTCAGGCAGCTGTAGTCGGGGAGGGGCAAAGGTCAACAGGGGGAACAGATTCGGGGTCGGGACGCACAAGGCGGGGGCAGGGGGCAAGAAGCGTGGGCGGGAACGGAAGCTAAAGGTACGGAACCGTATATCGGAAACAAGGTTAGAACGCTTTCTTATAAGGGAACAATGGCACTAAAGATCCGGCAACGACCCCCCGGAAGGGGGAGGCTTAAAAAAGGGCAGTGACCGCAATAGCCAATTACCGGTACACTGGCCCTTTAAATCTCGCGTGCCGGCGCGCCCCCCGCCTTTTAAAGCGGGGAACCGCGCGCCGGGGGAGCCTGAGACTGCCACAGGAGCGCGGCCGGGGTAAGTAGGAGGACCCGGGCCCCCGGCCGGGATGGAGCGCGCCCCCCCGGGCCCGACATGGGGGCCGGCGGTTTCCCGCTATTTGCGGAAAAACCCCCCGGGGGGGTGTCCCCGGGGCCCCGGGACGGGAGGGGTCGGGGCCCCCCCGTACATTTTCACCCAAACTGTACGTACATAGTTCTCCCCTTTGATGGGGCCCATTTTTAGGGCTTCCCGAGACGGGTTTTGCTTTTGACAGGTGGCCACAGACTGCCCGGCCCCCCAAAGAATTTTTGTCATTTTAAGGAACATTGCCGAAACGGGAATTGGCAATTATATAGTTTTATTCTTTTTTTAAAAAATTTGCATCTGCCCCTTCCCATTTGAGGAGCAGAAATTGATCTGCTGGAAAGGAAACAAGGGGGAAAAATTTTTTTTGGGCTTTGGGAATTTTTTTTTTTTTGGTTTGTTAAATGGGTGAAAAGTAATTTTTAAAATTTTAATAGATTGGCCCTTTTTGGCCCATGGCAATCCCCTTGTTTTTAACTTTTTTTTTTTTTTTTGATTTTGTCTTTCAGTCTCCCTGGGAGTTTCACACCCTTCTAAGTGGTTAAATTTCCTTGGTAGAAGTTATTATGATCCCAGCCCTGGTCGTATCCCCAGCTAATGTGCAGCCATCTGTGCCTTATGTGTGGGAAGGGGTTAATGTGATTATTGTTGTTAGCTGACAATACTGTCTTGTGCCAGTTCTTCAAATGTCATCCTACCACTCTGACAATTTCCTGTAAACCAGGTTTGTTCCCAATTTTATTTTTGTGCATATAATACCCCTATAAACCCAATTTCAAAAAATTTTCGGGGGTGTTTTATGATTTATTGTTTTTTTTTATTGGTTGATGGGTTTATATATATAGATTATTTTTTTATATTTTTATTATATTATTTTTATATATATAATTTTATATATATTTTTATATATTTTGTTTTAAATATATATATTTTATTTTTTTATATATTTTATATATTTTATATTTTTTATTTTATATATATGTAAAGAAAGTACCCTTTTCTAGGGGCTCTTCAGTTTTCACAGTTGCAAAATCTCATTGGGTGTTGGGGGGAATCTGGGGATTCCCCTTGGTTTTTACTCTGACTCTTTTTAACTGAAATGTCCTCCTCAAAAAATTTTGGGGATATTAAATTTTTGGGAATTTGTTGTATTTCCACCATTTTTCATGCAGGCATTTTTATCTATCATTTACATTTTGGGGAAAACAGGTTTTGTTTTTTTATTTTTGTATTTATGAAACGTATTTCGGCCATTCTTTAAATGTGGTGCATTTTTAAGTGCTTTGATTGATGCACAGAAAAAAACCCCTAATAAAATCCGGGAAGGGGGGCTTGGGTATGCAAAAACAAACTCTCATTTGCCAATAGGAAAAAAAATTATCGTTTTTTTCCCCAAATTTAACACAATCAAAAACAAAGGTTAAAATTAAAAATTAGTTTTTTTTCTCCCACAAATAGCAGGGAGGGGGCAGTTCATCTCCGGCACATGTCGGCTTGTGACTTCATTTAACATGGAGGTTTTCCTTGGGGGCCCTTGTCTGTGATTGTAACCAGGGGGGGAAGTGTTTAAAATTGCCACCCTTTTAAAAACCCTTTTCCCATTATTTATAAAATTTACAAAAGGGGTGTACTAAGTTTGAAGCCCCTTACTAGTTAAAATTCTCTAGGGGGGAATCAAAAATTAAACTGTAAAAAAAGGTTTTTTTTAAATTTATAAAAAAATAAAAAATATTAAAAGTTCATATCACCTCCTTTTTCCATTGTACAATAAAAAATAAATAACAAAAAAAGAACACCTACTTGGAAATTGCCCCCCGGGTTAATATTCGTTTTTTTAATAATAACTTCACTTTTCCATAGCATGTATTTTGTTTAAAAGAAAAAAAATTTTCCAAAATTTGAAAATTTTTTCCATTTTTTTGGTCATTTCACCCCTCTAAAAATTTGGGGAAAAAAGTCCCAAAAAAAAGTTGCATTTTTCCCCAAAGGGGTACCAATAAAATTTTCATTTCCCCCAAAAAAATTAAAGCCCATAGGGGGAAGTACAAAAAAAGTTTTTGGCACAGAAAGGGCCGTTTTGACGAAAAATTTAAAAAATTTAAAAAATTTTTGGGGGTTTTTTACATTTACAAAAAAAAATAGGGAACTCTACATCTTTTTTATTGCCAGTTCTTTATAAAAAAAGAATACAGAAAAACACCTTTTTTAAATTAAAAGATTGAAAAAATTTAAAAAACCAAACCCCCCCACAAACTGACGTTTCCCAGTATTTTCTATGGTACGGAAAAAAAATAGAATTAAAAAAGGTACTTTTCCCTGCAAAATAAAACCCCTCATTTTTCTTTGTAAACGAGGGGGGCCCCAAAAAAGGGAAAAAGCTGCTTGGTTTAAATTTTTTTAAAAAATTTTTACCCCTTGGGTTTTCACAAATTTTTTTAAAACAGTATTGAAAAAATTGTTTTTTTTTCTTTCTAAAAAAAAAAAAAAAAAAAATTTTGGATATTGTTTTGTTTTTGAGGTCGGTCGTGCTTCTTTTCTTTACATGAAACTTTTGGGATTGTGAAATTTACAGTGGGGTCTTTTTAAGTCAACAAAGATTCATTTGATTTTCCCCAAAATTCCTAAAAACAAGGGGGCACATTTTTAAATTTTAATTGTGTGAAAGTGTAAGTCGTTTTGGTTTAGACCAGAAAGATGGGGAAATTACATACAACTAGCAATAATCGCTATGCGCCCCCCCGATTGCACTTTATGCCCCTTTTTTTTGGGGGGGTTTTTTAAAGTTTACTATAAAAGTTTCCCAAATTTTTTTTAAAGGATCATACCTTAGGGGGCACTTTAAAATGTTTAAAATTTCGCCAAAAAAACTGCCACAGTTTTAAAACCAGTTTTGGGACGTCTCCCTAATTTTTGTCCCCATTTTTTAAGTTGGTTTTAAGAAGGGCAAACAAATTCTGGCCACGTTTCACAAGCCCTTTGTTGGACGAGACTGAAACTGTCTAAAACGCATAGTAAATGTGGCATAAAGCTTGAAAGACATTATTTTTGGCGCAAATAAATAAATGTGCCCCATTGTCTGTCCTCATCAAAAAAAAATTTGGATTTAAAGGGGTTTAAAAAAAAGCCCTATGGGAAACCCTTTTACTTTTTGTAAAACGGGGCAGAAAACCATGGCTCAATGTATTTCCAAGTTCAGGAAATATTTTCACTTCTGTATGTAGTATCTTGCTATGTATTTTTATGTTGGACTTTGCAGAAAGTCACTACATTGTGCTATATGAGTGAATATATTTGTAAAATTCTGTCTTATAAGAAATTACTTTGCTGGATGTATTTTTTATAGTAGGGTTTACATAGTTTTAAAAAAATTTATGTAAAAAAGGGTTTAGCTTTACTTCCTGTTTTTTTGGGCCCCGGGAAGGGGGAAATTTTAAATTTTTTGGGTTGTAAAAAAATTTGGTTAAAGGAAATTGGAAAGGGGGCCCAAAAACCAGGCTGCTAGAGCAATGTAGCTGTAGGGGAAAGGGAACTGAGCTCGGTAAAATGTGCGGATATTCACAGTTTATCATAAGTTTTTGGGTTGCTCAAAACCATCCCTAAAACACATCCCCCGCCCGTTCCCGGGAACGGGTTTTTGGAAAGGGAATGCCTTTAAAAAAAGTACCGTGAGGAAGCGGATACGGGTGCATCATACTTTGATGTGGAAAGTGTTCAGTTGTTGTTAGAAAAAAATAGTTTGATTTATTTAAAAAAAAAAAATATGTATTTATGTGAAAAATGGCTCTATTACCCTTCTGTTAAAAAAGCTTTATTTTTTGAGTTAAAAAAATGATTAGTTTTCCCAAAAGCATTGGGCAGATTGCCCCCTTTTTTCTTGTGGGTTTATTTAAGAATTTTAGTGGGGCTGTGAAGTTGAAAAAAATTTTTGGTGCTGGGCAGAATTACTTGGGCTACAATTTGAATTTTAATTTTTAATTTAAAAAAAAAAACAAAAACATTGTATGTCCCTTTTTGTTTAAATTTTTAAAACCTTTAAAGGGGAGGAAATTCCCAAAGGGTTGCATGACATGTATCTAGTATGATTCCCTGAGTTTAGGATGCTTTATCCGATCACCACCTTACCTTGGTAATTCAATATTTCTATAGAACCGGGGGTTTCAAAATGAAATTCAGTGGGCCCTTCTTGGTTTTGGGCTTTTTAGTGTTCTAGAAAAATTATTACATTTTAACCCCTATGGTATTTAAAACTTTTTATTTGTGCCCTATTTTTCATTTATTTTTTCATTTAATTTTATTTTAATATTATCTATCATTGGTTTCAGTACTGAACACATGACCAATGTCTTTGTTGGGGGTACACTCTGCTTTTTTCCCGTTTTTACTTATTGCTACCTTGCCATACATTAAACTAAATTGTCCCGGTTTTTTTTAAACATTTGGTCATGTGTGTGTTGAGCGATTTGCCCGTTGGGGTATTTGAGATCGAGTGGGTAGTCGATTTGTCGGGGCCCCTATCGATAAGGTTTTTTTTATAGGTGAGCAATTTTGATTATGGGGGGCGATTTCCATTAAGTCTATGGGGGGGGTGGGAACAAAACCCTTTATTATTACACCCAAAAAAGGCTGGAGAAGCTGAAATTTAAAATCCACAACAGTCAAAAAGGTACGTGGGTTCCTCTTAGGCCCAAAAACTTAGGTTATAAAAGTTACAGAAAAAAAGTACAGGACCATTCACTTTTCCCGTTTGTTTCCAAAAGCATGACCTTAAAACCTGCATCACCCCAAAATTTAAAAAGTGGGCCCGGAGGCAGTTTGATTTGAACCAATGTTACTTGAATTGGGCATTTTAATATCCCTTTTCCTGGGGAAAGCGCTGACCCCAAAAAATTTCTTGGGCCCCAGTTTTAAAAAAATGCCGCAAAAAAAGGGTTTTTTTTTTTTTTTAGTTGAAAATGGGAAAATTAAATATATCTTTTTTGTACCGCAGAAAGACCATTAAACCCCGGTTTACCCCAGTTTAAAAAGTTTCCCGAAAAAGGAGTCTTTCCCCCATTTTAGTTGAAAATGGGGCTATACTGTCCCTGTTCCCGGGGCCACATTGACCATTTTAAAAACCCGTCGAAACCCAGATTACAAAGTGCCGGGGAAAAAAAGGAAATCTTTCAACCCACATTTTAGTTGAAAATGGACATTTTACTAAAAATGTCCGGGGCCACAGCATGACCCCGGGCCGGAGTTACTGTGGGGGGCGGTGAGGCCCCGGCTGGCGTTTCCCTTTTATCTATTAACACCCCGGGGAAAATTTCCCCCCATGGCGCGAGCAACAAAAAAACTGTCGTGGTGAAGGGAGGTGCGGGAAACGGGGAAATGTGAGAACTCCAGCCTTCCCCGTTTCACAAATCAAGAATGGGTTTGCGCTTGCCCCTCCCTATGAAGTTGCGGACCCCAAAAATAGCTTTTAATTGGAAAATACTGGGGGGTTAAAAGCTCCGTTACCCCCCGGGCCCTTTTTTCTTGGCATTCTTTTTTTCATTTTACTCAACGTGCTGGAGGAAATTGTCTCTGTACTTTTTTTTTTCTTTTCGTGCTCCATCTCCATGTCCTCTGAAATAACCTACAAATTTGGGCAAGTTTTTGTAACTCCTTGTACTAAATTTAGGGGAAATTTTTTACCCGGTTTTTGTTTCCCTGCAAGTTTTTTAGTTGTTTTTTTCTTTTGAATTAAAAAATTTTTTTAAATTTGGGGAACCCCCATTTCTTTGTTTCTCTTTTTTTATTTTATTAAAAAGGGGTTTTTCTCCAAATTTAGGGGTTGTTTGCTTGTTAAAAAATCTTGCCAAAAAAAAAGTCAAATTTTTCAATTGTGTCCATTTTAAAAGTGTTTCCTATTTTCCTGTTTCTGACAGCACCCAAATTTACCCTTGGGGCCACTCTTGACAATTGTGAAGAACCCAAAAGTTTTGTTAGAAACAAAAATTTTTTAGAAAAGGCCTGTAGTATAGCTGCATGTCACAGCAAAATGCCCCCAAAAAAATTTAAAAAACCCTTGGGCCTTTAGCCCCTGTGGGGCAATTGTGAAGAACAAAAAGTTGTTAGAAAACATTTTTTAGAATAGGGGCCTGTTGTATAGCTGATTTTCACAAACAAAAAAGCCCCCAAAAAAATTAAAAAATCACCCTTGAGCCCGTTTGGACAACTGTGAAGAAAAAAAATGTCTGTTAGAAACAACATTTTTTTGAAAAAGGAAATTTGTATTGCTGCAATTTTCACAGCAAAATGGGCCCCCAAAAAATTTTAAAAATTTACATGAGCCCCTTTTGACAATTGTTTAAGAACAAATGTCTATTAGGGAAACCCAAAATTTTTTTTGAACTTTGGACCCTTGAGTTTTGCTGGATTTCAAAGCAAAATGCCCCCCAAAAATTCAAAGCATTTAAACCCCTTTAGCCCTTAGGTCAATTGGGGAAGAACAAAAGTCTGTTTGGGAAAAAAACATTTTTTTATAATAGGAAACCCGTAGTTTTTCTGCATTTTTAAAGCAGGGCTGACTCAAAAAAATTTTTTAAAAAAGGGGGGCCTTTTCAGCCACTGTTAAAAATTGTGAGGGAGAAATTTTCCCCTTAAAAAGCCCCATTTCTGTTCCAAAGGACCATGATTTTTTTTCTGTATCCCCACAGTACATGACCCCAAAAAAAAATTATAAATTTGGAAATTTTCAGCCACTTTTTAAAAATTTTTGAGGGAAAAAATGCCCCCTTAGAAGCCACTTTCTGTTCCCAAAAAAACCCCCCCCCCCCCCCTTATGCTGTTTCTCACAGGAAAAGGGCCTCAAAACCAAATTGGGCAAAGCGGGAAAATTCTTAAAGATAAAGTGAAGGAAAAGGAATTTCGGTGTTGTCATGGAATTGCTTTTCTTTTACAGCTCCTCACAGCCAAAAAAGAATAAAAGGGAAAAGAGAAAAAAAATTGCAGTTTAAAAAATTTATTATTTTTTAAAAAACAATTTTTTAAAAGGGGCCATTTCTGTTTGAAAAGGGGAAAGTGAAAAATAGAACCGGGAATAATCTGGTTTACCCGGCAATTTGGGGGCCAAACTTTTCAGAGATCCCCTGCATGATTTATTTGATGAAAGTTTAAACGATCCCCATTATCTGTGGGGAAAACCGGAAAGGTTTGTCTGTTTAAAGACACCCCCGCTGTGTGAAGGTTTTCCCCTCAGTAGACCCCTGGCTGCTGGGGGAGGACAACACCTCTATGGGGTGACGAAACCAGCTCGGGCCTTTTTCCCATTTTGGGGTACCCCGGGAAATCTTTTGGGGTCCCGGGAAAACCCTGCAAAAAATCGGTGTTGAGACGAGATAGTCGTTGCACCCTTTTCCCTTTAAGGGTGATCCTTTTGTGTTGGATGTGTGCCCTTTCAAATTTCATTTCGTTTGGGGAGGTGGGGGAAACAAAGTTTTCCAGAGGTCACCCATTAGGCTTTCCCCCACCTTGCCTGCTGTGCCGCAAACCCCAATTGGCACTCTTCTGTGTACGTCGCTGAAGTTGTTTTCACTGGGGATTTTGGGGGAAGTTGAAGCAGATGCAACCGATTTTCTCCAGTTGGGTCAATCGCAAGGTCTCCCTTTTTTTTGCATTTTACTCTCTTTTTGGGGGGGGTGGAAGGAAAGTTTCTGAGTTTTGGGTTTTTTTACCGGGGGGGTCCAGGGGGTGGCCCCCCAGTAATGGTTTTTTTTTGATGGGCCTTTTAAAAACGAGGATATTTTTGGAGGAAATTGGGGGCATCCAAACACCCCAAAGTGAGAAAAGGGGGCCCCTTTATTTCCCAAACCTCGGGTCGAGGGGGGACTAGCAAAATATTTTCCCCATCTTCCCCCTCCGGCCCCAAATTGCGCCAACCTTTTTCCCAAAGGGAGGGCGTCGGTAACATCGGTGTCTAGGAATCCTCCCCCTCCCCTCCTCCGCTGCCTCCGGACCCGCTTCAACACAGCCCTGATTTCCTTTAGATGATGGGAACCCCCTTTAGATTTATGCGCCACCTTTGCCCCTAAACTCGGACCCCCAACCATGGGTAATTGGGAAAGGGGCCGAGAAATTGTTTTTTAAAATGTGGGCCTTGTGGGGTTTGAGGAGAGGGAAAAGGGTTTCCCTTTTCCGCATTGTGTCCTTCCCCCTCCCCCGTCGGTTTGGGGGGGAAATGTTGTTTCAGAGTTTTCCCCAAGATCGTTCCAAACTTTTGATCACCACAAGGGTCATTTCCCGGGCAAGGGCATTTCCGCACTACCATTTTGGTTTGGGTCCTTCAAAAAATGGCAAGGATGGGCAGAGCTCTTTCACCTGCCTCCACTCTGGTGGTTCAAAACCCCGAGGTTTCCCCAAAAGCTGGGGTTGTTTAGGCCATTTTGTCACTTCATACTGCGGGAATGGCATTGCCCCTGCTGACCAATGCTGGAGAATTTTGGGGGGGTGGAAATTTTTCCCGGTGTTGCCACGTCAAAAAATGAGACGGTTTTTACGGGGGGGGCCGAGCTGACGCGGGAACGCCCGCCAGGGGGATTTAAGCAGGGTTTTTCGCGGCGGAAGTTGGGGACTCAGCCCCGGCCTTTTCAGGGGGCGTCCCGGGCCCCCGGGGAGTTTTTTAGAAATTTCTGGACGACAAGGGTTTATGCTTTTGACAGGCAAGGGGGTTTTGGGGTCCAGCCCACCGATCTTAAAAGGGGGGGCCAGAAAATTTTTGGGGCCCTTAACGCACACCCCCCTTGCCTGGCAAAGGTTCTTATCAAACCGGCCCGCGTCGGTTCTTGCGGAGAGCCGGGCCCAGCTCCGAAAATGTGTGGGCGGTCTCCAAAGGCAGATTAATTTCAACCGGCCTGGGGCCCCTTTTGGGCAGTGATGCCACCCAGAGGGCGTTGGGGGAAAAAAACCTGCACCCCCCTTGCGGTTTTTTTAAGAGCGGGGCGCCGAGCCTGAGAGCCCCCGTCACCCCCCGAGAATCCACCCCGCTCACCCCGTTTTGGGTGTCACAGAGATATAGCGGCCCTTTGGCCCTGCTTTTAGGGGGATGTGTCGGTGGTGAGATGGATTTTTCCGGGGCCAGGGTGCAGAAAAACGCTTGAAATTTTAAAATGACACGTGGTTTGGCCCGGGCACGGGACGGCTTTTCTGGCAAAGGGAAAATTTGCTCGGCCCTCTGGTTTTTGGGGGGGGAGGGGAAGGGAAAAGGGCCTGAGGGGGCGGGGGGCCCCCTCTGTGTCCACCAGAAGGAAAGGAACATTTCCAAAGCCAAAAACCTTTCAATGCCCCACATTCGGCTTTTGGCTTGGGGGTGGTTTGGGGGGTTTAAAAAGTTTTTTCTGCCCCCCAAACCCGGAAGACAGAAGGCTTTTGGGCCCCGCTTTGATGGTGCTGTACGGCGTTGGGAGGTCGTCAAAAAGGGAGGGAAAGGGGAAGGGGTAGGATGGGTCTCTGGTGGTTTTGGGGGGTACTCGGGCGACGGTGGAGGGGTGGGAAAAAAGAGGTGATCCCTTTTCTGGGCTCTGAGAGACATTTGGGGAGTGGGAAAAACTTGGGTGGTGGCGGAGGAAAGGGGGGAGGAAAAGAGGGGGGGTGATAGTGGTTGGGGCCCGGGGGTCGGTTGGGGCCCTTTTTTGGCAAGTTTCCCCCCATTTTTAAATCCTGCTTTCCCCTCATGTGACTTTGACATGTTGGTGGGGGTTTTAAAACCCCTTAAAAGGGTTTTTGGGCCCCTTTCTTTTTGCGTTTACGGCCCAAAAGGGGGATATGCATCGCCCCGGGGGGAATTTTAGAGGGGTTGTCAAAGAAAAGGGCCCCCCCTTTTTGGGGGTCCCGGACCCTTTTTTACGGCGATAAGCGGGGGGGGCGGGATTTGCCTGACCCTGGTGGGGAAAAACATAAACGCGGCTTCTGCGGGCCCCCCCCCTCTCCCTTTGTTGGGGGGGACCCCTATTGACACTACCCCATGTCTTCCCCCTGTCCACTGATTTTAAAACGCTCGCAAGCAAAAAATTTTGCGGAAAAAACAGGATGGGTGCCGCAATGTCGTCATCTTTTTCATCATAAAAACAGGTGGGCTTGGTCGTCCCCCGGGCTTTCTGAAACCCCCAAACTGCGGGCTTTCAAGCCAAAGGGGGACTGCAAGGGGGCCCACCCGGGATTTTTGCCATTGGGCCGGCTTCCTTCCCTCCTCTGATGGTCAGTAAAATGGGCTCAAAAGGGGGACTAAACATCCCCTTGATCTTTTAACTTTCCTTTTGACCCCCCCCGCCCCTTTTTTTCATCAAAGAGGGGCTTCAGGAAATGGATTTATCCCCAGTGGTGGGGACCCCGAGTTGGGGCATTTGGGTGCTTTATGGTTTGGCCCGGGTGCTGTGATGCTGATGACGAATTTGGGGGCCGTTTTAATGCGAGGACGAGGGGTAAAGACTTTCTGATTTCAGGTTGCATTTAAAAAAATGAAAGGGCAGATTTGGGACGATGTTGTTATTAGTTCCAGGGGCCCTGGGCCCAGCGATGCAGGCCTGACGGTCCTTTCAATACGATTCCCCTGCATGCGTGTTGTCGCCAGACTGGAAAAGGGGCACCTTCTCTCGTAAACCCCTTTCCTCCAGGTTTCTACCCCCTTTTTTGCTGTTACCCCTGCCCTTTGGGTCCCCTGTTCCCGGAAAAATATAAAAAATTTTTAGAAGGTATGGAATTGTTTTGGAAAAGTCTCTTTTTTAAAAGCGGCAAATCCAGTTATTCTCAAATCCCTTAATTTAAAAAAAAAATTTTCTGGAAATTTAAAATTTTAAATGCAAGGTTTTCTATCAAAATTTTGGGGCTGGGCCCAAAAATCCAAAAAAAAAACGTATTGTTATGTTTTGGGATAAAAAAAACGGGTTTTTTTTGCCCCCTTTCCAAATTTACCTGGGGGTTTAATTTTAGAATTTTCTGTTTTTAAAAAATTTTTTAAAAAATTGCCCGCGTCAATGAACAATTTTGGGTGCGCAAAAAAATCAAAAAAACGTAACTGTTTGGGTTTTGGGGTTTTTAAAAAAACGGGATTTTTTTTCCCCCTTTTAAAATTTTACCTTGGGTGAATATAGAATTGCTGTTTTAAGATTTTCGTTGATGCGGGGTCAATTTAACCAAAAGTGGGTTTCGCAAAAGTCAAAAAAAAAACGTTTAAAAGTTTGTTTTGGGATTAAAAAACGATATTTTTTTGCACCTTTCAATTCCCTGTGGTGAATATAGAATTGCTGGTTTTTTTAAGGGTTTTTTCGTAGATTCTGGTCAATGGGAACAATGCTGGGTGTGCAAAAGTCAAAAAAAAACGTTAAAAATGTTAAAAGTTTTGATTAATTAAAAGGTTTTTTTTTGGGAACCTTTCAAATTTACCTGTGGTGAATATAGAAAGGCTGTTTTTTTGTTTTTCGTTGATGCTGCGTCAATGAACAATGCTGGGTGTGCAAAAGTCAAAAAAACGTAAATGTTTTGTTTTTTGGTATAATAAACGTTTTTTTTTTGCACCTTTTAAAATTTACCTGTGGTTGGGTTTTTGAAAATTTCTTTTTTTTAAAATTTACGTAGAGGGTGCGTCAATGAACAATGCTGGGTTTTTGCAAAAAAATTTAAAAAAAAAGTAAATGTTATGTTTTGGTTTTAAAAAAAAAGGTATTTTTTGCACCTTTCAATTTTACCCGTGGGGGAATTTTTGAGTTGTGTTTTAAGATTTTTCGTAGATGCTGCGTCAATGGGAAAAATGCTGGGTGCGGCCCAAAAATTTAAAAACACGTTAAAGGGTTTTGTTTTGGTTAATTAAAAAAGAGATTGGGGGGAATCGATTTTAAAGAAGTGGAATTTGTTTAGAATTTTTGGAAAAAATTTTTGGGTTTGGAACGAAGTCGAACTTTGGGGGTTTCTTCGGGTGAAAGAAGGGGTGCTTTTCAATTTATAAAATGGCTGCGAAACAATGGCCCTTACATGGGGCAAAGCCCCTCTGGGGGGGGAAGGGCATAGCCCGCATGACATGTGCCCGAGATTTAAAACCAATTTAGAGAAAAGGCGGGGGTTCTGTGACGTCAAAGCCTTTTATAAGGGCGGAGCGGGCCC
>JAODAL010046543.1:0-30825 GCA_025379985.1 Phyllomedusa bahiana | reverse complement strand
AATTTGAAAAAAGATGAAGGTCACATGGCAGTAGGACAAGAGAAAGGTCACTTTGGAGGAGATTGGCGAAGGTCACATGGCAGTAGGACATGGTGAAGGCCACTTTGGAGAAAATAGATGAAGGTCACAAACTTTTTGGACCAAAAAGGGTTACTTGAAGAAAATCGATAAAAGGTTTAAAGGCAGTGGGCAAATTGGAGATCACTTGGGAGAAGAAATAAAGGGTCACGGGTTAAGACGGGTGGGGGTCACTTTGGAGGAGATTGACGAAGATCACGTGGCAGAAGGACAAGATGAAGGTCACTTGGGAGGAGATAGATGAAGGTTAAATGCACAAAAGCGAAAGCCCTTTTAGAGAAAGGGCCCGGAGGTCACAAACATAGGAAAAGGGGAAAGGGTAATTTTTGGGAGGAGAGAGTTGAATGTCACATGGCAGTAGGGCAAAGTGATGGTCACTTGATAGGAAAAACAAGAAGGTCCATGCGTAGGACAAGGGAAGGCATTCGGGGGATAGTAAAGATCACATGGCAGTAGGACGAGGTGAAGGTCATTTGGGAGGAGGCAGATGAAGATCACAGGGTAGTCGGACACGATTAAAATCAGTGCAGAAAACAGCATGGAAGGTGACAAGGTGGGGTCATGACTACATTAAGCCCAATCTAGTTCAGGACAAATGACCAGACTGGGGCTTCATCTTTTTCAAGAACATTTGGGTTGATAAATTACGCTGAGCAGATTTGAAGAGAATGGATAAAGAAGACAGAAGACCCAAATACTGAACTCTAAGACGACTGAAGACCAAACTAGTGGCCATACTGGAGGAGGGATGTATATCTAGATACTGAGAGCAAATACTGACTCGTTGGGGGTTGTCATTGGATGAGGTTCCTGAGACTGGTACTCTGCTCTATTGTCTAGAGTTCCCTAACAAAGTTATCTGAACAGGATTTTAGCTTGCCATTGATGGCCCTTGATCATGGCCAATGTCTTAACTCCTCCAACTAGTAGACAGTCCTTCCGAATTGGGCTGTGATATCTAGAAACCAAAAACGGGGAAAAAAAACACAACGTACCTTTACCATACAGGAATACAAACATCTAAATTTTCCCTTAGTCGTCAATGCATAGCAGCTCCCCACCCCCGGCCAATACACAAAAACATGTGATTACAGCAAAAGGTGTAAAATAGTAAACTCTTTGCTACATCCCATTGTGACAACCTGGGAATAATCCTGCTCTTTACAGCCGTCTTTCATGTCCATGTCGAGTATCTATAGAAATTAGCCATATGTTAGAGCACGGCCATGTTCCTTAATCCTCGGGTATTAGGACATGTATTACAGCCCTGGCCAATGTCTGATGCAAACTCTAAACCTTCCAGATTTATCAGTGTTCACCTCAGGCCGTAATCTGCTTTATGGTGCTGAGTATTTATAGACCAGACCTCTCCTCTACTGCAGATACTTTGAGTTATTTTCAGAGTGCTGCAGGCAATTAAAGTGGGATTTTATAGACTGTGGGTCCTGGGCCATGGACTCTGGATCCCATCTCCAGGACGAAGGAGAAATTTAACGTGACAAGTTCTCTTTTTACCTGTTTTCAGTCTGCTCTGCTTATAATGGAGGCAACGTGAGATGGGGGGACGCATGCAGCCAAATTCTCCATCATGACTAATAAGACGACTTTCAATAACAGCACTTTTATAGGAGGTTCCAGAAAGTCTGATGATGAGGAGGGCTATTACATACATACTGCTCAGTACTGGGTCATCCACAGCTCCTAACTAGCCTGCCAACCAGCCATGGTCACAAGGGCACTCCATCCATATAAACTATGGGCCTGCACCGAAGTATAGGGCATTAACACTTAGGTGCCACAAGACCAGCTGATAATGGAGGTTTTGGAGCCATATTATGGCCCAAAAGCATTAATGTCATATGCCAAACAAAATGACTCCTACACTAGTTCATGTCAGCCTATCTATATATCCCAAAGACCTCCAAAGAACCCTAGTGGAGAGGTCTGAGGGCTTCAAAGCCTCAATGACCTATGTCTAGAAAAAGAATAGAGGTTGATGGAGGTCTATGGATTACATGGATGGACTGGTCTACAATGGAGGTACATGGATGGACTGGTCTATAATGGGGGTCCATGGATTACATGGATGGACTGGTCTACAATAGAGGTCCATGGATTACATGGATGGAAGGTCAAAGGGGGCCATGGATTTTCAGGATGGACTGGTCTATAAGGAGGTCCAGGGTTACATGGGAAAAACTGGTTTTTTAATGGAGGCAACGTGAGATGGGGGACCATGCAGCCAAACCCATCATGACAATAAACACTTTCAAAAACCACTTTTTTAGGGGTTCCAGAAACTGATGATGAGGAGGCTATTACATACATACTTCTTACTGGTCATCCACAGCTCCTAACTAGCCTCCAAACCAGCCATGTCACAAGGGCACTCCATCCTAAAACTTGGGCCGCACCGAAGAAAGGGGCATTAACACTTGGGGCCAAAAGACCAGCATAAAGGAGGTTTTGGAGCCAATTACCCCCAAAAGCATTAAGTCATATCCAAACAAAATGACTCCTACACTAGTTAATTCAGTCATCTATATATCCCAAAGCCCCAAAAACCTACTGGAGAGGCTGAGGGCCCTCAAAGCCTAAATGACCGGGTCTAAAAAAGAAAGAGGTTGATGGGGGCCAGGTTTACAGGGAAAGGGCTAGCTACAAATGGAGTCCAGGGTTTTACATGGATGGGCTAGTCTACAATGGAGGTCCATGGATTACATGGATGGGCTAGTCTACAATGGAGGTCTAGGGATTAAATGGATGGACTGGTCTACAATGGTGGTCTAGGGATTACATGGATGGACTGGTCTATAATGGAGGTCCATGGATTACATGGATGGATTGGTCTACAATGGAGGTCCATGGATTACATGGATGGACTGGTCTATAATGGAGGTCCATGGATTACATGGATAGACTGGTTTATAATGGAGGCAACGTGAGATGGGGGGACGCATGCTGCCAAATTCTCCATCATGACTAATAAGACGACTTTCAAAAAACACACTTTTTGGGAGGTTCCGAAATCTGATGAGATGAGGGCTTTACAACATACGCTCTACGGGGGTCCCACACTCCAACCACCTCCAACCAGCCATGGTCACAAGGGCACTCCATGCATATAAACCATGGGCCTGCACCGAAGTATAGGGCATTAACACTTAGAGGTCACAAGACCAGCTGATAATGACCTCAAAGACCCAACGACTTATTCTAGGATGTCCAACATTTCCAAACTAAAAGACATTAGCGTTTCCATAGAACCAAATTGTTTTGTCATGACCAAGGCTATGGAGGTTTTGGAGCCATATTATGGCCCAAAAGCATTAATGTCATATGCCAAACCAAATGACTCCTACACTAGTTAATGTCAGTCTATCTATATATCCCAAAGACCTCCAAAGAACCCTGCTGGAGAGGTCTGATGGCCTCAAAGCCTCAATGACCTAGGTCTAGAAAAAGAATAGAGGTTGATGGAGGTCCATGGATTACATGGATGGACTGGTATACAGTTCAGATCTATGGCGTAAATGGATGGGCTGGTATACAGTGGATATCTATGGCTTACATGGATGGGCTGGTATACAGTGGAGATCTGGGGCTTACATGGATGGGCTGGTATACAGTGGAGATCTGGGGCTTACATGGATGGGCTGGTATACAGTGGAGATCTATGGTCTACATGGATGGGCTGGTATACAGTGGAGATCTATGGCTTACATGGATGGGCTGGTATACTGTGGAGATCTATGGTCTACATGGATGGGCTGGTATACAGTGATCTATGGCTTACATGAATTGGCTGGTAAAGAGTGCAGATCTATGGCTTACATGGATGGGCTGGTATACAGTGGAGATCTATGGCTTACATGGATGGGCTGGTATACAGTGGATATCTATGGCTTACATGGATGGCCTAGTATACAGTGGAGATCTATGGCTTACATGGATGGACTGCTATACAGTGGAGATCTATGGCTTACATGGATGGACTGCTATACAGTGGAGATCTGTGGTCTACATGGATGGGCTGGTATACAGTGATCTATGGCTTACATGAATTGGCTGGTAAAGAGTGCAGAGCTATGGCTTACATGGATGGGCTGGTATACAGTGGAGATCTATGGCTTACATAGATGGGCTGGTATACAGTGGAGATCTATGACTTACATGGATGGCCTAGTATACAGTGGAGATCTATGGCTTACATGGATGGACTGCTATACAGTGGAGATCTATGGTCTACATGGATGGGCTGGTATACAGTGGAGATCTATGGCTTACATGGATGGGCTGGTATACAGTGCAGATCTATGGTCTACATGGATGGGCTGGTATACAGTGGAGATCTATGGTCTACATGGATGGGCTGGTATACAGTGGAGATTTATGTTTTTACATGGAGGGGGCTGGTTACAGGGGAGAACTAAGGCTACATGGATGGTTTATACGGGGAGAGCTATGTCTACATGGATGGGCTGGTATACAGGGGATAGCTATGGCTTTCATGAATGGTCTGGTATACTGTGGAGATCTATGGTCTACATGGATGGGCTGGTACACAGTGCAGATCTAACCGAAGTCCCCTCCGGGACAGTTATCATAGCAGTCAAGGACCCAAGTCCCTTTAGTAATCACTCTTAAGGGCTTTTGAGTGGATTGAAAATTAGAAACCAAACTATAAAATCATCACAACTTTATCTTTATTCCTTCACTAGAAATTGCAGCGCTTTGAAGGAATTCCAAGGAGGAAATCTAAGGAGCTTCTCCTATGAACAGAAATTCTAAAACCAGAGAAGAATGTAGATCTGGGTTAAGACACTTTCTTGCAATTGATCCTTTCATTTACTTTCCATGGAGATGGTGGTGGCGTATTGACCATTAGCCTCAGATTATGTGGGTGAGCAGAAGGACCCAGCTTGATGAATGCACATGTCTATTTGTTTGATCTGGGTCCATACAGAATTATGACTTGGAAGCCTTGAAGTTCCTCACAAGCAAATCAACATAAAAATATCACTTTTATATTTATTTTTTTTTACAAGAAAATCTGTTTGCTAAATGACCCCAGGAAGGATCCGGAGCCAAAAAATGTCAGCTTTGGCTTGCATGCTAGCTCTCTGACATACCGGTTTCTTCCCGAGTCCCGGAATCCTTTGGCAAAGGGGTTTCTGTCAATCTTCAGCCTTGTAATCTGGAACAAAACAAAATCCATGAGTCATTCACGCTAAAAATAATAATGATAAAACCTGAATGAATAAATTATTCTGCAATAAAACACACAGCAGATTCCAGATATTATAATGAAGACCCCGAGTCTTGGCCGGCGGCCTCACCCCGCTGGGTTTTGAAGGGGGTCACGGTGTTAAGACAGTTTTTGGGAAAAAATTTAAAGTTTTCACTCCTTCTCCTGCTGGAACGGGCTTGGTTGGAGACAAGTCACTGCTGAAATCCTTTCGGATGACATGGACACGGGGTTGATACTTGTGCATGGAGTGCAGGATTATCTGTAACCACATACACGGGAGTCATGGTATTATTTCCTGCATCCAAACACAGACCAACGGAGCATTAAGAAGCATGCAGTGTCGCATCCAATGTAGTTAGCTACGAAAAAACCCAATGGAGTCAACTAGTGAAGATGCTCAACGATTTAGGTGGCCTCCATTAAGTTGTAATATTCTAGGGGGCTGAAGGACAATATAAAGGCTAGCCAAGAGAAGGAGTTCCGTTCCCAAAACTCTACGTTTTACTAATGTGAAAACAGTAAGATGCTCAAGATTAGGTGTCTCAAAAAAGCGTAAAAATTCCCGGTGGCTGAAGACAAGTGATAAAAAGGTTTTTACCGGAAAAGTAAGGGCTCCGTTCCTCAAGCTCTTTCTGTTTACTAAGGGGGAAAGGAAGATGCTCAACGATTTTGGTGGTCTCCATAAAAATGTAAATTTTAGGTGGCTGAAGACAAGTGATAGAAGGCTAACCGAAGAGTAGAGGAGCTCCTTTTCAAACTTTATTGTTTACTAATGTGAAAAATAGTGAATGCTCAACGATTTAGGGGTTTCCAAAAGTTTTAATATTTAGGTGGCTGAAGGACAAGTGATAGAAGGTCTAGCCAAAGAGTAGAGGAGCTCCGTTCCTCAAGCTCTACTGTTTACTAATGTGAAAACTAGTGAAGATGCTCAACGATTTAGGTGGTCTCCATAAAACTGTAATATTCTAGGTGGCTGAAGGACAAGTGATAGAAGGTCTAACCGAAGAGTAGAGGAGCTCCGTTCCTCAAGCTTTATTGTTTACTAATGTGAAAACTAGTGAAGATGCTCAACGATTTAGGTGGCCTCCATTAAGTTGTAATATTCTAGGTGGCTGAAGGACAAGTGATTGAAGGTCTAGCCAAAGAGTAGAGGAGCTCCGTTCCTCAAGATCTACTGTTCACTAATGGGTAAACGAGTAGAGGTGAACGATGACTGAAAAAGACGTTGACTTAACCAGAGCAATCCAAGAGGAAGGTCAATGGATTTAGGTGGTCTAACCAAGAATGTTATATTCCAGATGGCTGAAGGACAATTGATAGAAGATGAGCTCTTTGCCTCAAGCTCTACTGTTTACCTATGGAAAAATCAGCAAAGATGCTTTATAATTGAAGAAGATGTTGAATCTACCACAGCAACACAGGATGTTGGACGTAGGATTTAGGTGGCATAACCATGGTTGTAATATTCTAGTTGGCTGAAGAGCAATTGATAGAAGATCTAGCCAGAGTTGAGCAACTCCTTGCCTCAAACTCTAATATTTACGAACAGGAAAATTTAGAGAAGATGCTCAATGATAAAGAAGACAGATGAACCACAGCAACACAAGAGGAAGGTACATTGGTGTAAATGGTCTAATCAAGGTTGTTATAGTCTTGTTTGCTGAAGAACAAGTGATAAAAGACTGAGTCAAAGAGTAGAGGAGCTCCGTGTCTCAAGCTCTACTGCTTACTAATGGGAAAACTAGTGAAGATCCTCGGTGATTGAAGAAGACATTGAACCAACCAGAGCAACACAAGAGGAAGGTCAATGGATTTAAATGGGCTTCACAAGGTTGTAATATTCTAGGTAGCTGAAGATAAAAGATTTAGCCAAATAGTTGAGGAGCTCCATGTCTCAAGCTCTACTGTTTACCAATGGTGAATCTAGTGAAGATGCTCAATGACTGAAGAAGACATTGGCTGAACAAGAGAAACACAAGAGGAAAGTCAATGGATTTAGGTGGTCTAACCAAAATTGTTATAGCCCAGGTGGCTAAAAGACAAGTGATAGAAGTTTTAGCCAAAGAGTATAGAAGCTCTGTGCCTCAAGCTTAACTGTTATCTAATGGGAAAACAAGTGGAAGTGATCGATGATTGAAGAAGGCATTGAATCAACAAGAGCAGGTCAATGGATTTAGGTGGTCTAACCAAGGTTGTAATATTCTAGGTAACTTAAGAAAAAAATGATAAATGACTTAGCCGAAGAGTAGGGGAGCTTTGTGCTTCAACACAAGAGGAAGGTCAATGGATTTAAGTGGTGTAACCAAGGTTATAATATTCTATGTGACTAAAGAACAAGTCTTACAAGACCTAGCTGAAGAATAAAGGAGCTCCATGCCTCAAGCTCCACTGTTTAGTAATGGGAAAACTAGTAGAGATGCTCAACGATTGAAGAAGACATTGGATGAACCATCGCAATACAAGAGAAAGGTGAATGGATTTAAATGGTCTAACCAAGATTATAATATTCTAGAAGAACAAGTCTTAGAAGACCTAGCCAAAGAGTGGAGCAGCTCCATGCCTCAAGCTCTACTGTTTACTAATAGGAAAACCAGTCAAGATGCTCAATGATTTAAGTGGTCTCCACAAAGCTGTCATGTCGTAGGTGGCTGAGGAACAAGTGATCGAAGATAGACCTAGACAAAGATTAGAGGAGTTCTGTGCCTCAAGCTCTGATGTTTACTAATGGGAAAATTAGTGAAGATGCTTAATAATTGAAGAAGATGTTCTATCAACCACAGCACCACAAGAGGAAGGTTAAGGGATTTAGGTGGTCTAACCAAGGTTGTAATATTCTAGTTGACTGAAGAAAAAAATTATAGAAGACTTAGTTGAAGAGTAGAGGCTCTCCATTCCTCAACACAAGAAGAAAGTCAATGGATTTAATTGGTCTCTTCAAGCTTGTAATATCCTAGGTGGCTGAAGGACAAGTGATAGAAGACCTAGCCAACGAGTAGAGAGGCTCCGTGCCTCAAGCCCTACTGTTTACTAATGGGAAAACTAGTGAAGATGCTCAAAGATTGAAAAAGACAGATAAACCAGATCAACACAAGAGGAAGGTCAATGGATTCAAATGGGCTTCAAAAGGTTGTTATAATCTAGGAGGCCGAAGGAAAAGTAATAGAAGACCTAGCCAAAGACTATATGAGCTCCGTGCCTCAAGTTCTACTGTCTCTATACTTATCTTATGACTACATTAAATACATTTCTTATGTATGTGATAATGTGCTGCATGTGTGAGATGTTTCATTGATCGTTCATGTACCCAATGAAGTCACAAGGCCAGGCAGAACTTACATGTCCTTGATCGTCCAGCTCATTGTTAGTGAGTTTGAGCTTGTCAAAGCTGACCACCTGCCTCATCCAGGTGTCTCCAGAGGCCAATGAGTCTGGATGGATGTAAACTCGAGGAGGAACCGGGGAGTCAGCATTCCCAGCAACCATCCATTTGGAGCTGTGATAAACATATCTGAAAGAGAAGAAAAAAGGAAGGACTCTGAGATGCTTCATATGTGTTGGATTATATATGGCACTGAAGGTCACATCAGAGTAATAAGCTCTCCAGAAGTTACAGTCATTGGGGGTGCAGAGGGTGAAGGGTCAGCCAAGACTATCACGTAATGTGGTCAAGGTTCAAGCAGTAGGGTGACATGTAACCTTCTTGATGATTTTTTACATTGGGTCATTCAAATCTAGAAGGGTAGATGAAACCTGCATCAACAAGACTATGGTCCAAACCAGATGTGAGGTCATAGCTGTAATTAATGCCATTGTAATAAACGACATCTTTAAGGCACCCATAGACAGCAAGTCAGCCAAACCAGCAGACTCTCATGTATATGGAAGTGCTTTGACTCTTTCCTAGTGGCAGGACTGAGATAAAAAGTGATGGGTATCTTGAATTTCAACAAATTCAAACTGTTGTTTCCATGACAAATAAGCCAACACCAAAGGTGTCTAGAGGGGGATGAGGAGTCAAGAGGGAGAAAATAGGAATCTCAAGGGGGACAGAAGAGTCTATAGGGAGAAATGAGGAGTCTGGGATGGGGACAGATGAGCGAGGTTGGCAGAGGAGTCTGGAAGAGACAGAGGGGTCTTGAGGGGACAGTGAGGTCTGGAGGGGAACAGAGAAGAGTGAAGTGGAATAGAGGAGACTGGAGGGAGAGGAAACTGTAGGAGGACAGAGGAGTCTGGAGGAGGAGAGAAAAGTCTGAAGGAAGACAATGGAATCTTGAGGGGGGCAGAGGAGTCTGAAAGGGGACAGAAGAGTTTGTAGGGGAGAAAATAGGAGTCTGAAGGGGACAGAGGAGTCTGAGAGAGGACAGGAGAGTCTAGAGAGGACTGAGGAGAATAGAGGGTGAAAATCTGGAGGGACCAGAACAGTCTGGAGAAGACGAGTGGGATCTGGATGAGGAAAGAGGACTTTGGAGGAGACAGAAGGGCCTGGAGGAGCAAGAGAGGTCTGGAGAGAGAACAGAGGTGCCTGGAGGGAGGCAGAGAAGTCTGGAGGAGGACACAGGGGCCTGGAAGGGGACAGAGTGGCCGGGAGGGACAAAGGGGTCTAGAGGAAGAAAATAGGAGTCTGAAGGAGATCAACGAGACGGAAGGGAGACAGGATAGTCTGGAGTGGACAGAGGAGTCTGTAAGGGGGCAGAGGAGTCTGGAGGGGGACAGAGGCGTCTGGAATGCACAAATGAGTAGGGAGGGTGAAAATATGCATCTAGAGGGGACATAGGAGTCTGGAGGCAAACAGAGGGGTCTGGAGGAGCCAGAGGGAGCTGGAGTGAGAACAAATGAGTCTGGAGGGAGACAGAGAAGTCTGAAGGGAGACAGAGAAGTCTGGAGGGAGACAGAGAAGTCTGGAGGGAGACAGAAGTCTGGAGGGAGACAGAGAAGTCTGGAGGGAGAAAGAGAAGTCTGGAGGGAGACAGAGAAGGCTGGAGGGGGACAGAGAAGTCTGAAGGGGGATAGAGTAGTCTGGAGGGGGACAAAGGAGTCCAAATGGGGACAGAATGGTCTGGAGATGGACAAAGGAGTCCAAATGGGGACAGAGGGGTCTGTAAGAGAGAGAGGAGTCTGGAGGAGGACGGAGGATTCTGGAGGAGACAGAGGAGTCTGAAGGGGGATAGAGGAGTCTGATGGACGACAGAGGAGACAGGAGGGGACAGAGGAGTCTTGATGGAGACAAAGGAGTCTGGAGGGAGACAAAAGAGTCTGAAAGAGGATAGAGGAATCTGAAGCGGGACAGAGGAGTTTGGAGGGAACAGAAGGTACTGGGAGGGACTAAGGGTTTACAGCAGGAAAGTGGGAGTATAGGAGGTGATGAGGGAGATGGAGGAGCCTGGGATCGTTTGATAATTCTTGTTGGCCCCATTGATTACCAGGGACATTTCTCCACCACACAACATGGCTTCCTGCCTGCTTGCCTGTAAGATACAAATCTTCTATGACCATGACATTATATGTTATATATTCTCACCTGTATCTTTTGTTGTCCACAGGTACGATGTCCATCGCTATATAATATTGCTGATGAGGATCCAACCCTGAGATCTTCACCCTCATCGCTGGGAACATTCGCCTACGAGCAACACAAGAAGTTAGGGCCGAGGACCAGAAACGTCATGAGATGGATAAAAGAATCTACAGGATTGAAAAACATAGCTCTTCTCTTCCCAACTTGTTCACTGATTACATGTGGTACTGCAGCTCAGCCTCTCCAAGTTCCTCTAGCTTATGAGGTCTGACCTGATTTCCACTCTCTTGATATTTTGATAGGGATGCTATCATCTATAGGACTTGGCCAGGACCTTCAACCTACTCACCCATCAGAGCACAAGGTATGAGGTTGCAGTCAGGCTTCACATTTAGATCTTTTTCCTCCAAGACATTGGACAATTCCCAATGTTCTTTTACAATAATCGTGATCTGGAAAACTACAGCAGTCCCTGTCCATCATGTGGTCAGTACGGGGAACATCTGGCCTGAACAACTGTCACGCTGTCCAACCACTTCCTTCATTCTCCTCATGAGAACTGGGAGGTGTCCAGTCCATTCTGAAGCTCAGAAGGAGCTCAGGACCATAGTCTATAATGTGCCTCACCTCCAGACGTGATGTGTAATCTATAGAAGATCCTCAAACCCCAAGACCACTATAGATCTTCCTCGCACAACTCTCAAATGCTCCAATCTGAGTGCAGCAGCCCCATCAACCTGCCCCAGGAACTGTACCTAAGAAAGCGCACCCATCTCATTGATCAGCCAAGAAGAACTGAGTCCATACCATGACTCCTTTAGGAAAAGTTTTGTGTAGTTGGCCAGGTAAATACTTGCCAAATTTAGGACCTATGATTTACTGTTTCAGGTTCTGCAACAGTTGAGGCATGCATTATAAGGAATATTACACTCCAGCAGTAACCCCATACCCAAAACAATGTATCCTCTGATACCAGACCTTTGGCTTGATCATCTTCACTCATGTTGAAGACTCCTAACCACACTTGTTACTCCATCGTCATTATATCCTAGATGCTACATTTGATTCCTGCAGGGTATTAACCAACAGACCAGCTGGAGACACCTTTGTCCCAGAGCCCTAAAGTCCCAAACCAGAAGTGCAATAGGGGACATTGTGCCGTCTGGTTGGCTCTCTTCCTGGGGATTGCATACCAAGACAAGTATTGATGTGGAGGTCTGATACTGGGCCAGAGTGTATCCTCTCCATACTTGCTGCTTCTACTCTTCTTCTAGATCTAGAGATCCCATCCCATGTCTCTGGACTGTATCACCAATGTGGTTCAGAGACTGAATCATACCATCAACTATACTATCAGTGTGGTCAGGGTGGAGACCATGCCACCAGTGTGGGTTAAGGAGTGAACCATACCATCAATGCATGGGGTAAATGAGTGTATCCTCTCCATACCTGCTTCTTCTAGATCTAGAAATACCATGTCTGTGGACCACACCACCCGTGAAGGGAACGAGGTGGTCCATACCATAAGGGCAGGCCAGGTGATGGAATGTAACATTAGTGCAGGTCAGGTGGTGGAATGTAACAACAGCGCAAGTCAGGGGGTGAACTATACCATCAGTGCAGGTCAGGGGGTGGTCTATATTATCAGTGCAGGTTATGGGATGGACCATGCCATCACTGTGGGTCAGAGGGTGGACCATAACACCAGTGTGGGTCAGGATGTGGACCAAACCATCAGTGCAGATCAGATGGTGGAATACAATATCAGTGCATGTCAAGGGGTGGACTATATTTTCAGTGCAGGTCATGGGTTGGACCATACCATCAGTGTGGGTCATGGGGTGGACCATACCACCAGTGTGGGATAGGTGGTGGACCATGCCATCAGTTTGGGTCATGCGGTGGACCATACCACCAGTGTGGGATAGGTGGTGGACCATACCATTAGTTTGGGTCATGCGGTGGACCATACCACCAGTGTGGGATAGGTGGTGGACCATACCACCAGTATGGGTCAGGGGGTTGACTATATTATCAGTACAGATCAGAGGGTGGAATATAACATCAGTGTAGGTCAGGGGGTGGACTATATTTTAAGTGCAGGTCATGGGGTGGACTATATTTTCAGTGCAGGTCATGGGGTGGACCATGCCACCAGTGTAGGTTAGGGGGTGGACCATACCATCAGTGCAGATCAGAGGGTGGAATATAACATCAGTGTAGGTCAGGGGGTGGAATATATTTTAAGTGCAGGTCATGGGGTGGACCATGCCACCAGTGTAGGTTAGGGGGTGGACCATACCATCAGTGAAGATTAGAGGGTGGGCCCGGTGGAATATAACATCAGTGTAGGTCAGGGGGTGGACTATATTTTCAGTGCAGGTCATGAGGTGGACCATACCACCAGTGTGGTTTAGGGGGGTGGACCATGCCACCAGTGTGGGTGAGAGTGTGGACCATACCACCAGTGTAGGTTAGGGGGTGGACCATACCATCAGTGCAGATCAGAGGGTGGAATATAACATCGGTGCAGGTCAGGGGGTGGACTATATTTTCTGTGTAGGTAATGGGGTTGACCATACCATTAGTGTGGGTGATGGGGTGGACCATACCACCAGTGTGGGATAGGTGGTGGACCATACCATCAGTTTTGGTCATGCGGTGGACCATACCACCAGTGTGGGATAGGTGGTGGACCATACCATTAGTTTGGGTCATGCGGTGGACCATACCACCAGTGTGGGATAGGTGGTGGACCATACCACCAGTATGGGTCAGGGGGTTGACTATATTATCAGTGCAGGTCAGGGGGTGGACTATACCATCAGTACAGGCCAGGGGGTGGACTATGCCATCAGAGTGTATCCTCACAGGGCCTCTTTACAGATCTAGGAGTAACTTTCCAAACACAATGAAAAACATTGAGGAGTCAGAATTGTTCCTTCACGATTTCACACGTTATAACGTCTCCACATCTCCAGCCCACAGACTGAGCACCAAAACTGCCATGGACAAATTACAGGTTTCCAGAACCTTCTTCTTCCCGGGCCGGGTACTTGGAAATATCTGCTAAGCGTCTGAGCCTGAATCGGTTGGGTTTGCACATTTCCCATCTCTCGGGGGCCACATTCTGGAGCCTCGGGGTCTGCGGGATCCACACGTCGTAGGGTAAGGCAGTTACACAAACAACGCTCTGAATTTGTGGCGTTGCCGTGAACTTTGGCCCAGACGCTCTCGGTCGGCAGCCGGGCCCGGAGATTGCACTAATTGGTGTTTTTCTTCCAGACGTGCAGATTATCACCTCTCTGAGATTTACTATCAGGCGATCCCTTTACAGATCACCCTGCAACTTCAGGAAACCGTAAAAACAAAAAAAGTTGTAAAATTCCCCGGCTGCAGGACCTCATATCCGCCAGCTGGAGAACGTCCACCCAAAGCACCCCAACGTGTAGTGTTTAGACAAGGAAGCTGAGCCTGGCAGCCGGCAGAATCGTGAATGCAGCTCTGGGGGCCACAGAAGTATAAGCAATGATACTCAACGCCTTAACTCTCTGCACTGTACATTTACATGGCGGCGGAAGGAAGGAGGTATAGAGTCGGCTCGATCGGGGACTGCTCCGATCCCGGCCATTTAAGCACTTAGACATCCAAGTGATTAGAGAACAGGACCCCTGCCCGTTCCCCTCTCATCTACGACATGATCACAGGGTGCTGTCCTGTTACCATAGCTGCCATGTTTGTGCTCCTATTACATCCTGCTATAGGCCATAGGCTTGGTGTAATATATATTTTCCAACTTTTAAAAATTTTAAGCTGTGGCGCACATAGAGCATTGTCCCAAAAGTTTGCATAGACCACACCACATTTATAACAAGCCAAACCCATTTACAAAAGGACACGCCCACTACACACAACTGTGGAACAGCTGTGGAAGAAAGATAATTGAGGGGTTTGGCATTACCCAGCTTTCCTGGTCATTGGATAGGATCCAGGAGAGCTGGGAGATACCACCAAAACCATTACACTACTACCAATATTACCACCACACAGTGACCATAAAGTGGTAGACACCAGTGTACACAGGCTCTGCAGACTGTATATTACCACCACACAGTGACCATAAAGTGGTAGACACCAGTGTACACAGGCTCTGCAGACTGTATATTACCACCACACAGTGACCATAAAGTGGTAGACACCAGTGTACACAGGCTCTGCAGAAATGTATAAATTTCCACCACACAGTGACCATAAAGTGGTAGACACCATGTACAACAGGCTCTGCAGACTGTATATTACCTCCATACCCGTGACCATATAGTGGTAACACCAGTGTACACAGGCTCTGCAGACTGTATATTACCCCATACAGTGGGCCATAATAGTGGTAGGGACCATGTACACAGGCTCTGCAGACTGTATATTTTCCTCCATACAGTGACCATATAGTGGTAACACCAGTGTACACAGGCTCTGCAGACTGTATATTACCTTCATACAGTGACCATTTAGTGGTAAGTACCAGTGTACACAGGCTCTGCAGACTGTATATTACCTCCATACAGTGACCATTTAGTGGTAAGTACCAGTGTACACAGGCTCTGCAGACTGTATTTTACTTCCATACAGTGACCATATAGTGGTAGACACCAGTGTACACAGGCTCTGCAGACTGTATATTACCCCCATACAGTGACCATATAGTGGTAGCTACCAGTGTACACAGGCTCTGCAGACGTTTAAGTGATTACATTGCAGTTACATCTAGGAGACATCTTCAAGGGGATCCCCTTTGATCCCCTTGAAAAAGCGTTAGCGAAACGCGCGTCGGGGCAGCACGGAGGTCTGGGTATCACGAGCACTTGCCAGCAGCACTTTCTTTGGCGGACACCTCCTCCAGGGTATGGTAATATTACATTACATTTCCATGGGCATTATATTGGTCGCATATATCTACCAGGAGGTTAGTTGTTTGCTATAATGACATAGCATATATAGATATTAAAAAATCTTTCGGGACGTGACCCTAGACCTCCGTGCTTGTACATTCATTATTTTATCTGGGTGGGGGGCATCATTATTTTTATATTTTTGTTTATTGTATGTTCACATTATTGTATATGTTTAATAAAGGTTTTGATATTTTCTATATGGGTCTCTCCTTTGTTGGTGGGTATAATAGGAGATGAATGTAAAGCCTGTATTCGGCAGTATATCAGCATTGCCATGTTAGTGCTCCTATTACCTCCTGCCATAGACTGGGTGTAATAGGAGATGAAAAAGCCTGTATATTGCAGTATATCAGCATTACCATGTTAGTGCTCCTATTACTTCCTGCCATAGGCCGGGTATAATAGGAGATGAATGAAAAGCCTGTATATGGCAGTATAGCATCACTGCCATGTTAGTGCTCCTATTACTTCCTGCCATAGACTGGGTGTAATAGGAGATGAATAAGCCTGTATATTGCAGTATATCAGCACTGCCATGTTAGTGCTCCTATTACTTCCTGCCATAGACTGGGTATAATAGGAGATGAATAAGCCTGTATATGGCAGTATATCAGCACTGCCATGTTAGTGCTCCTATTACCTCCTGCCATAGACTGGGTATAATAGGAGATGAATAAGCCTGTATATGGCAGTATATCAGCACTGCCATGTTAGTGCTCCTATTACTTCCTGCCATAGACTGGGTATAATAGGAGATGAATAAGCCTGTATATGGCAGTATATCAGCACTGCCCTGTTAGTGCTCCTATTACTTCCTGCCATAGGCTGAGTATAATAGGAGATGAATAAGCCTGTATATGGCAGTATATCAGCACTGCCCTGTTAGTGCTCCTATTACTTCCTGCCATAGGCGATCAGCGGAGAAAAGCCCTCCCCCTTCACATTGAGATGTTCATAAATCGTCCGAAAACCGGACGGAAGAATGAACATGTACAATGTTTATCGGGCGACCGGCGGTTTGAATAAAACGGCAGGCGGAAAACCCGTGTAGTGGGTACTGCTGCACGGGTTTTCCATAGAAGCAAACCGCAAACCGTCTGAAAAACCGTCCGCAAACCCGTGCAGTGGGGACATACCCTTACATAGTTTGTAAGGTCAAAAAAAGATAGACGTCCATCTAGTTCAGCCTATTTTGTTACAGTGTAGATCCAGAGGAAGGAAAGAAACCCCAATGAGGTAGAAGCCAATTGTCCTCATTTTGGGTACAAAATTCCTTCCCGACTCCAATCTGGCAATCGGAATAATCCCTGGATCAACGACCCTTCTCCAGAATCATAGTCCTACCATAGGCCATATACTGGATGTTATAGGAGAGGAATAAGCCTGTGGCAGTATATCAGCACTGCCATGTTAGTGCTCCTATTACTCATAGTTGCCAACTTTTGAAAATGGAAAAGCAGGAGATTGAAGAGGCAAAAAATTTGCATGGACACGCCCATCTTTTGGTGTGCCACGCCCCTTCAAAAAGCCACACCCACTCCGCCTAACTGCATAATGGCTTTGGAAGAAAGCCAGGTAGATGCCCTTATAGCCAGGTAGTAGCCCCCCATAACCAGGTAGTGCCCCTTACAGGCAGGTAGATGCCCCCTTGTAGCCAAGTAGATTCCCCCTTGTAGTCAAGTAGATGCCCCCTTGTAGCCAGGTAGTTGCCCCCCTTTGTTAGCCAGGTAGTTGCCCCCTTTAGTAGCCAGGTAGTTGCCCCCTTTGTTAGCCAGGTAGTTGCCCCCTTTGTTAGCCAGGTAGTTGCCCCCTTTGTTAGCCAGGTAGATGCCCCCCTTTGTTAGCCAGGTAGTTGCCCCCTTTAGTAGCCAGGTAGTTGCCCCCTTTGTTAGCCAGGTAGTTGCCCCCTTTGTTAGCCAGGTAGTTGCCCCCCTTTGTTAGCCAGGTAGTTGCCCCCTTTAGTAGCCAGGTAGTTGCCCCCTGTAGTAGTCAGGTAGTTGCCCCCTGTAGTAGCCAGGTAGTTGCCCCCTTTAGTAGCCAGGTAGTTGCCCCCTTTGTAGCCAGGTAGATGCCCCCTCTGTTGTCAGGTAGAGCCCCCTATAGCTAATAAAAATAAAATAATAAAAGCCACTTACCTCACCAGGCTCCTGCAGCTCCGGACATCTCCCGGCCGACCGACTCAGCGTCGCAGGGGGAGTGAGTGCAGCCGTGCGTCATGCCCCCAGTGTCACTGATCTGTATGTAAGGCGCACGCCGCCTGTAATACAGATGGAGGGGGGACGATCCCTCCTCCCTCTCCCGCACACCGGCCGGCGCTGTACATACAGAGGGAGGAGGGGAGCGATCCCTCCTGCCTTCTCCCTCCACAGTGACAGTCTCCGGACAGGTGAGCGGCCACTGCGGCCGCTTCACCAGCCTGTAGCAGCGGCCGGCGGCGCCAGAGTAGCGCTGGTGCGCTACTCTTGCGTCGCGGTCAGTTAAAGAACCCCCGCTGCCTGCTGGCGGCGGGAGGAATGCCAACTCTGCCGGGAGGGCGGGGGGGGGGGGGCCCCCATGGGCGGGCCCCCCCGCCAAAAGCGGGAGAGTTGGCATGTATGATATTACTTCCTGTCATGGGCTGGGTGTAATAGGAGATGAATAAGCCTGTATATGGCAGTATATCAGCATTGCCATGTTAGTGCTCCTATTACTTCCTGCCATAGACTGGGTATAATAGGAGATGAATAAGCCTGTATATGGCAGTATATCAGCATTGCCATGTTAGTGCTCCTATTACTTCCTGCCATAGACTGGGTGTAATAGGAGATGAATGAAAAGCCTGTATATGGCAGTATATCAGCACTGCCATGTTAGTGCTCCTATTACTTCCTGCCATAGACTGGGTATAATAGGAGATGAATAAGCCTGTATATGGCAGTATATCAGCATTGCCATGTTAGTGCTCCTATTACTTCCTGCCATAGTCTGGGTATAATAGGAGATGAATGAAAAGCCTGTATATCAGCACTGCCATGTTAGTGCCCCTATTACTTCCTGCCATAGACTGGGTATAATAGGAGATGAATGAAAAGCCTGTATATGGCAGTATATCAGCACTGCCCTGTTAGTGCTCCTATTACTTCCTGCCATAGGCTGGGTGTAATAGGAGATGATTGTAAAGCCTGTATATGGCAGTATATCAGCACTGCCATGTTAGTGCTCCTATTACCTCCTGCCATAGACTGGGTATAATAGGAGATGAATGAATGGCCTGTATATGGCAGTATATCAGCACTGCCATGTTAGTGCTCCTATTATTTCCTGCCATAGTTTGGGTATAATAGGAGATGAATGAAAAGCCTGTATATGGCAGTATATCAGCACTGCCATGTTAGTGCTCCTATTATTTCCTGCCATAGACTGTGTGGAATAGAATATAAATGAAAAGCCTGTATATGGCAGTAAATCAGCACTGCCATGTTAGTGCTCCTATTACTTCCTGCTATAGACTGTGTGTAATAGGAGATGAATGAAAAGCCTGTATATGGCAGTATATCAGCACTGCAATGTTAGTGCTCCTATTACCTCCTGCCATAGGCTGGGTATAATAGGAGATGAATGAAAAGCCTGTATATGGCAGTATATCAGCACGGCCATGTTAGTGCTCCTATTACTTCCTGCCATAGACTGTGTGCAATAGGAGATGAATGAAAAGCCTGTATATGGCAGTATATCAGCACGGCCATGTTAGTGCTCCTATTACTTCCTGCCATAGACTGTGTGCAATAGGAGATGAATGAAAAGCCTGTATATGGCAGTATATCAGCATTGCCATGTTAGTGCTCCTATTACCTCCTGCCATAGGCTGGGTATAATAGGAGATGAATAAGCCTGTATATGGCAGTATATCAGCACTACCCTGTTAGTGCTCCTATTACTTCCTGCCATAGGCTGGGTATAATAGGAGATGAATGAAAAGCCTGTATATGGCATTATATCAGCACTGCCCTGTTAGTGCTCCTATTACTTCCTGCCATAGGCTGGGTGTAATAGGAGATGAATGAAAAGCCTGTATATGGCAGTATATAAGCACTGCCATGTTAGTAGTCCTATTACTTCCTGCCATAGGCTGGGTGTAATAGGAGATGAATGAAAAGCCTGTATATGGCAGTATATAAGCACTGCCATGTTAGTGCTCCTATTACTTCCTGCCATAGACTGGGTATAATAGGAGATGAATGAAAAGCCTGTATATGGCAGTATATCAGCACTGCAATGTTAGTGCTCCTATTACTTCCTGCCATAGGTCATACCCCTGGTGTAATAGGAGATGAATGAAATGCCTATATACTGCTGAATATAGTACAGGCAGTCCTCTAGGGTGACTTGATGTTAACATATAAAAAAAAATTTAAAAAGTAAAAAAAAACAAAAACATATTAACAGTTCAACCCTTCCCCCTTTTACAAATAAAAATATTTAAAAAAAATGAGAAAATTACACATAATTGGTATCGCCGCGTCCGTAAAGTCTAATCTAGTCAAATATAACATCAAGTACGGTAAACACCGTAGAAGAAAAAATGGAATAAAAAGTGATCAAAAAATCGCATGTATCCCAAAGTGGTCCTAATAAAAACTACAGCTCAGCCCTCAAAATACGAGCCCTCACTCAGGTCCATAGGTGGAAGAACTAAAAAGTTATCGGTGGCAGAAAATGGCAAATTTAAAAAATAGAAAAAGTTTTTAATAAAAAAAATGAAAAAATGTAATAATATGTTTATCACCGGAATTGTACTGACCTGAAAAGTACAGATAACGCACCATTTATACCGAAAGAGTGAGCAGCAAAAAAACGAAACCCCGCAAAAATGGAGCAAGTATGGTTTTTTTTCACATTCCCTCCTACATAGAATTTTGGGGGGTTTCCCAGTACATTATGTGGTATAGTCAATGGCACCATTAAAAAGAACCTCTTTTCCTGCAAAAAAACAGTCCTCATCGTCTTGAAGGGGTTACTCTATGGAACCTATGGAACTGGGTGGACTGTGCAGGGACCAACAGCCCGGGCGACCCTGTGACTAATCGCTGCCCAATGGCTTCAGTAACTTAACCTCATCCTGGATCCAACCAGAAGGAGAAGAAGAGTTGGAGATCACCAGAGGGCAATAGCCGCAGAGACAGGGCAGTTGGGGAGCCATAGAGACAGGGCACTTGGGGGAGCCATAGAGACAGGGCAGTTGGGGGAGCCATAGAGACAGGGCACTTGGGGGAGCCACAGAGACAGGGCACTTGGGGGAGCCATAGAGACAGGGCAGTTGGGGGAGCCATAGAGACAGGGCAGTTGGGGGAGCCATAGAGACAGGGCAGTTGGGGGAGCCATAGAGACACGGCAGTTGGGGGAGCCATAGAGACACGGCAGTTGGGGAGCCATAGAGACAGGGCAGTTGGGGAGCCATAGAGACAGGGCAGTTGGGGTAGCCATAGAGACAGGGCACTAGGGGGAGCCACAGAGATGGGGTAGTTGGGGGAGCCACAGAGACAGGGCAGTTGGAGGAGCCATAGAGACAGGGCAGTTGGGGGAGCCATAGAGACAGGGCAGTTGGGGAGCCATAGAGACAGGGCAGTTGGGGAGCCATAGAGACAGGGCAGTTGGTGGAGCCATAGAGACAGGGCACTTGGGGGAGCCACAGAGATGGGGTAGTTGGGGGAGCCATAGAGACAGGGCAGGTGAGGGAGCGATAGAGACAGGGCAGTTGGGGGAGCCACAGAGACACGGCAGTTGGGGAGCCACAGAGACAGGGCAGTTGGGGGAGCCATAGAGACAGGGCAGTTGGGGGAGCCATAGAGACAGGGCACTTGGGGGAGCCACAGAGACAGGGTAGTTGGGGGAGCCACAGAGACAGGGCACTTGGGGGAGCCACAGAGACAGGGCAGTTGGGGGAGCCAAAGAGACAGGGCAGTTGGGGGAGCCAAAGAGACAGGGCAGTTGGGGGAGCCAAAGAGACAGGGCAGTTGGGGGAGCCATAGAGACAGGGCACTTGGGGGAGCCACAGAGACAGGGCACTTGGGGGAGCCACAGAGACAGGGCACTTGGGGGAGCCACAGAGACAGGGCACTTGGGGGAGCCACAGAGACAGGGCAGTTGGCGGAGCCACAGAGACAGGGCACTTGGGGGAGCCATAGAGACACGGCAGTTGGGGAGCGATAGAGACAGGGCAGTTGGGGGAGCCATAGAGACAGGGCAGTTGGGGGAGCCACAGAGATGGGGTAGTTGGGGGAGCCACAGAGACAGGGCAGTTGGAGGAGCCACAGAGAAAGGGCAGTTGGAGGAGCCATAGAGACAGGGCAGTTGGAGGAGCCATAGAGACAGGGCAGTTGGGGAGCCATAGAGACAGGGCAGTTGGGGAGCCATAGAGACAGGGCAGTTGGGGAGTCATAGAGACAGGGCAGTTGGGGGAGCCATAGAGACAGGGCAGTTGGGGGAGCCATAGAGACAGGGCACTTGGGGGAGCCATAGAGACAGGGCAGTTGAGGGAGCGATAGAGACAGGGCAGTTGGGGGAGCCATAGAGTCTGGGTTGTTGGGGGAGCCATAGAGACAGGGCAGTTGGGGGAGCCATAGAGACAGGGCAGTTGGGGGAGCCAAAAGAGACGGGCAGTTGGGGAGCCACAGAAGATGGGGTAGTTGGGGGAGCCACAGAGACAGGGCAGTTGGGGGGAGCCATAGAGACAGGGCCCTTGGGGGGAGCCACAGAGACAGGGCACTTGGGGAGAGCACGAGACAGGGGACTTGGGGGAGCCATAGAGACAGGGCACTTGGGGGAGCCAAAGAGACCGGGGAGTTGGGGGAGCCACAGAGACAGGGCACTTGGGGGAGCCATAGAGACAGGGCACTTGGGGGACCCCATAGAGACGGGGCACTTGGGGGACCAGAGACAGGGCACTTGGGGGAGCCAAAGAGACAGGGCACTTGGGGGAGCCAAGGAGACAGGGAAGTTGGGGGAGCCATAGAGACAGGGCACTTGGGGGAGCCATAGAGACAGGGCACTTGGGGGAGCCATAGAGACAGGGTAGTTGGGGGGAGCCATAGAGACAGGGCAGTTGGGGAGCCATAGAGACAGGGCAGTTGGGGGAGCCACAGTGCGGTTTGGTTTGGGAGCATCACCCGTTCCAGTGTGATATCTGCAGTGAAGACATTGACGGCTGCAGTTTGCTAGGATTCGCCCTCAGAGCAGAGATTCCTGGTTAATGACTGGGTTTGTATTTCGCTTTCGTGTCTATTAATAGAAAATCCAGAAATGAAGGAAAATTCCTCCCGGATTCGTCCTCCTCATAAACACGCGGAGACGTCAGTAAATACATGACAGGACGTCTGATGTCTGCTAGTTTTCTTTTTTGGTGGAACTTTCAATTCAAGAGTCTTGGAAGAGTCTCGCTCGCCCCCAGGGTAGACTCCATCCTCCTCCTCCTCCTCCTCCCAGTGTCTCCCATCTTCTCAGATATTAACCCCAAAATAAACCAGCCATACAAGCTCCGTACCTGCTGCTTCTACATTTCTTCTAGATCTGGAAATACCATTGCATGTCTCTGGACCAGTTTCAGTCATGGTTTGGAACATACTATAAATGTTGGTCATATGGTGTACTATGCTACCATTGTGGTTTAGATAATTGACCATACCATCATTGTGAACCATACTACTGGTGTAGGTCAGGGGATGGACCATACTATCATTGTAGGCCGGGTATCAACCATACCATCAGTTAAGGTCAGCAGGTGGACCATACCACCAATGCAGGTCAGGATGGGCCATACAACCAGCGTGAATCATGGGGATGACCGTAACACCCTTTTAGACTAGGGAGTTAATCATGCATCAGTGCAGGTCAGAGGATGGACCATACCACCAATGTGAGTCAGGGCTGGACTATAAACAAGGGGTGGGTCGGGGGGTGAACCTACACATGATTTAAAGGGGTGTGGACCATACCACCAGTGTGAGTCACGGGGTGGGCCATACCATATGTATGGGTCAGGGATTGGACCATACCACAAGTGTAGTTCAGGGTGTGGACTATACCACGGGTGTAGGTCAGGAGGTGGATCATGCCACCACTGTGGGCCAGAAAAAAACCATGACAGTGCAGGTAGGGGGGTTGAACCGTACATCAGGTGGGTAGGGAGTGGACCGTACCACAAGTGTGGGTCAGGGGGTTTGCCCAAACCCCCAAATGTGCGTAAGGAAAAAAACCCAATTATCAGTGCGGCAGGGGTAGATAAGTGTACCCTAAAAGCCCCGGAAATTTTTTTTTTTTGGGTCTCTTCACAGATCTAGAAATAACTTTCCAAAAACAGTGAAAAATGTTGCGGAGTCGGAATTGTTCCTTCACGATTTCACAGTTACAAACTCTCCACTCCCCAGCCCCAATGAGCCCAAACCGCCATTGACAAATTACAGGTTTTCAGAAGCAGGTCTGGGGGGTGGACCGTCTTAGAGGTCATGGGGAAAATCATACAATCAGTGTGAGTCAGGGAGTGGACCATACCATCAGTGTGAGTCAGGGGGTGGACCATACCATCAATGTGGGTCAGAGGGTGGACCATACCATCAGTGTGAGTCAGGGGGTGGACCATACCATCAATGTGGGTCAGAGGGTGGACCATACCATCAATGTGGGTCACAGGGTGGACCATACATCATTGTGGGTCAGATTGTAGACCATGCCTCTAGTACAGGTCAGGGGGTGATAATGAAGTCACTGCTCACGTCTATTTCATTATTTTATTGACATCTACTAAAGTAGATTGATGAAACTACTGGATCTCTAACTAAATCATTAATCAAAGACACTATACAACTGGATCATAGACAGAACACCACAGGAACACCAAGCATGAACACTACAACACTGGACCACAGAAATAGACTAGCCAGGGATAAAAAAGTATGGGGCACTGGACCACCCAAACACAACTCATGACACTAGCCATTGGGAATCAAAAGCATGGGCAATGGACCCCAGGTCACAAGTCATGGACTACAAGATAACAAGTCATTGAAACTAGACCAGGGGATCACAAGTCATGGACACTAGACCAGGGGATCACATGTCATGGACACTAGACCAAGGATCACATGTCATGGACACTAGACCAAGGATCACTGCTGGGAAATAGACCAAGGATACAGTCATGGCACTGGCCGGGTACAATCATGGCACCCGATTTACCAAATCACAATTAAATGGGGAAATAACCAAAATGACACAAAATCATGGAGGTGGAAAACCCAAAAAAATAAAGGGGTGTTAGACCCCGATCAAAGTTATGAAAACTAGACCACCCCGATACATCATGGACCTTAGCCACAATTGGAATTAGCTACCAATCAAAGTTGGGCAATGACCATCAATCCAAGTCATGGAATTAGACCACCGGATCCAGGGCTGGCCAGACCACCAGATCATAAGTTGGACATTAGACCACCGGATTACAAGCCGTGGACACCAGACCAACAGATCACTAGTCATGGACACTAGACAACCGGATCACAAGTCATGGACAATGGACCATAGGTCATGGACTCTAGATCGGGGGATCCCCAATAATGGATATTAGACCCCTGGATCACCAATATAGGACACTTCATTACTGTTTCATCAAGAATAGATTCTGTATAACTGGATCATCAAAGACCTGGGCACTGAACATGGGGCACAAGGATGGGACCAGATTACTGGAACCCCAGATCACCCGATGCCCGGAGCAACACTTCTAGGAGTTAAGGGTGGAGCTTTAAAACCCCATGGGTGTTAGGTCACCAAGGATGGACTCAGGATGCAACACGTGGTCACCTTGCAGAAACCCTGGGTCATCCTGGCCCATCCAAACTCAGCCTCACTCACAGGGAGCCAGTGAACCCCTAGTGAGCCCAGGACCTAAGATTGGGGAACCCAGGCCTCCATTATAGCCATTGTTAAGGTAAGGGGCGCACTTGCCACCATCGTCATTGAAATGACCAACACTTTGGGGCCCCTATGATAGACTGGCATAAAAAACAGGCCACAGGGCCCAACAGAATATAATAAGAAACAAGCATTATCCATTAGATCACTAGGGATCAACTATACACCACTGAGGCATGAGGGACAGCCACTATCCCACTAGATCACCAGGGAATAACCAGGGACACCCTGAATCATCAGGAACCGACAAACCGGGATTATTCCACTAGATCCCCAGGGTCAGGTCATTACAGCACTGAATCATCAGAAACAGGCATTGTCCCACTAGATCACCAAGGAAAGACATGATCTCACTGAGACACCAGGAACTGTCATTATTCCACTAGATCACCAGGGATCAGATATAGACCACGGACACATGAGGGACGGTGCTACCTCTCTAGATCACCAGGGCTCTAATATACACTACGGACACATGAGGGACAGTGCTACCTCTCTAGATCACCAGGGATCAGATATAGACCACGGACACATGAGGGACAGTTCTAACCTCGCTCAAATCACCATGGATCATATATAACTCACGTACACTGAGGGACATTGCTACGACCTCTGAATCACTCAGGATCAGATATTAGACCACGGACACATGAGGGAACAAAGCTTAACTCTCTAGATCACCAAGATCATATATTTAGACCACGACACATGAGGGACAGTGCTACCTCTCTAGATCACCAGGGATCAGATATAGACCACGTGACACTGAGGACAAGTGCTACCATCTCTAGATCACCAGGCTCTAATATACACTTACTGACACATGTGGAACGGTGCTGACCTCTCTAATCACCAGGGCTCTAAATATACACTTCGGACGACCATGATGACGGTGCTACCTCTCTATGATCAACAGGGCCCCTACAATATACACTAACGGACTACAATGATGGACAGTGCTAACCGGTCTCTAGATAACCAGGGAACAATATACACTACGGACCACATGAAGGAGAGACGGTGCTACCTCTCTAGATCACCAGGGCTCTAATATACACTACGGACACATGAGGGACAGTGCTACCTCTCTACAGATCACCAAGGGATCAGATATAACACGAACACATGAGGGACCGGTGCTACCCCTCTAAGACATCACCAGGGCTCTAATATCACACTACGCGACACATGAGGGAACAGTAGGCTTTCACCTCTCTAGATCACCAGGATCAGATAATAGACCTACGGACACATTAGAGGGACAGGTAGGCTAACACTCCTCTAGATCACCAAGGGATCAGATATAGACACGGAACACTACATGAGGGACAGTGCTACCTCTCTAGATCACCAGGGCTCTAATATACACTACGGACACATGAGGGACGGTGCTACCTCTCTAGATCACCAGGGCTCTAATATACACTACGGACACATGAGGGACGGTGCTACCTCTCTAGATCACCAGGCTCTAATTACACTTAATCTTTTATACGGACACATGAGGGACGAGGTGTCTACCAGTCACTAGATCACCAGGGCTATAATATACACTACGGACACATGAGGGACAGTGCTACCTCTCTAGATCACCAGGGATCAGATATAGACCACGGACACATGAGGGACAGTGCTACCTCTCTAGATCACCAGGGCTCTAATATACACTACGGACACATGAGGGACGGTGCTACCTCTCTAGATCACCAGGGATCAGATATAGAAACCACGGAACACAAGAGGGACAATGCTACCTTCTCTAGATTCACCATGAGGCTCAAAATATACACTACGGACACGATGAGGACTGTGCTACCTTCTCTAGACACCAGGCTCTAATATACACTCACGGACACATGAGGACGTGCACCTCTCTAGACATAACCAGGATCAGATATAGACCACGGACACATGAAGGGACAGTGGCTACCTCTCAAGAGTCACCAGTGCTCTAAAATACAACTATACGGACACATGAAGGATTTGACATTGTCTACTCTCTAGATCACCCGGGATCATATATAGACCACGGACACATGAGGGACGGTGCTACCTCTCTAGATCACCAGGGATCTAATATACACTACGGACACATGAGGGACAGTGCTACCTCTCTAGATAACCAGGGATCAGATATAGACCAAAGACCACGGACAATCATGAGGAGGACAATGCTACCAATTCTCTAGATCACCAGGCTCGAATAATACACCACGGACCTACTGTAGGGACAGGTGCAACACTCTCTAGACACCAAGGGCACAATATACCCTACGGATACATGAGGTGCAAGTGCTACCTCTCTAGATCACCAGGGATCAGATATAGACCACGACACAATCATGCTGATTAGTACGGTCGCTTTACTCTTTACTGCTAGATCTACCAGGATCAGATATAGACCACGGACACATGAGGACGGTGCTACCTTCTCAATAGATCCCCAGGGATCATATAATAGACCACAGACTTCATGAGGGAACCTGTGCTACCCCTCAAGAGTCACCATGGGAATCCAGGATAAGACCACGGACACATGAGGTCATTGCTACACTCTCTAGATCACCATGGCTCTACATATACACTACGGACACATGATGGACGTGCTATACCCATCTCTAGATTCACCAGGGTCTAATATACACTACGGACTACATGAAGGGACGGTTCTACCTTCTCTAGCAGTCACCTAGGGCTCTAATATACACTACCTATCGGACACATAGGGACATTGCGCTACCCCTCTAGATCACCTAGGATCAGATATAGACCACTGGACGGCATGAGGAACAAGTGCTACCTCTCTAGATCACCAGGGCTCTAATATACACTACGAGACAAATAGGACAGTCTGCTACCATCTCTGAGATCACCAGGGAACAGATATAGAACCAACTGGACACATGAGGTACTGGTGCATACCTCTTGATCACGCCATGGCATCTAATATACACTACGGACACATGAGGGACGGTGCTACGCCTCCACTATGATCACCAGGTGCTCTAATATAGCACTAAACGGACACATGATGGACGGGTGCTACCATCTCTAGATCACCAGGGATCTAATATACACTACGGACACATGAGGGACAGTGCTACCCCTCTAGATCACCAGGGATCAGATATAGACCACGGACACATGAGGGACAGTGCTAAACCCCCCTCTATGATCCCCAGGATCAGAATATAGACCACGGTAACACATGAGGGGACGGTGCTACCATATTATCTAGATCACCAGGGAATCTAGATAGTTAACTACACAGGACATCACATGAGAGGACGGAATGCTACCTCTCTAATCACCAGAGGGCTCTAAATACACTACTTACACATGAGGACAATGCTACCTCTCTTAAGACACACAGGGATCAGATAATATGAACCACACTTACCACATGAGGGACGGTGCTACCCCTCTAGATCACCAGGGCTCTAATATACACTACGGACACATGAGGGACAGTGACCCTTAACACCAGGGTCATTAAAACCCACGGAAAAAATGGGGAAAAGTGTTTAACCCTCTAGATCCCCGGGGGTTAATATAACACGGACACATGAGGGACGGGCTACCCTCTAGATCCCAGGGCCTAATATACACCGACAAAGGGGACGGGCTCCCTCTAATCACCAGGGATCAGATATAACCACGGACAAAAGAGGGACAGTGCACCCCCTAATAAACCAGGGACAGATATAGACCAGGAACATAGGGAGTGCAAACCCCCTTAGATCACCGGGGCAATATACACTACGGACACAGGGGGACTGACCTTTAAATCACCAGGGTAAATACACTACGAAACATGAGGGACGGTGCTACCTCTCTAGATCACCAGGGCTCTAATATACACCACGGACACATGAGGGGGACGGTTCCCTTCCAGACACCGGGGCTCTAATATACACCACGAACCAAGAGGGCGTTTTACCTCTCTAGATCACCAGGGCTCTAAAAACACCCCCGGCCCCACATGGGGGGACGGTGCCTACCTTTAAATCCCCAGGGCTCTAATATCCCTACGGACAATGAGGGACGTGCTCCCCCCAAGATACCGGGGAAAAATATAGACCACGGACACATGAGGGACGGTGCTACTTCTCTAGATCACCAGGGATCAGATATAGACCACGGACACATGAGGGACGGTGCTACCCTTCTAATACCAGGATCAGTTTAAAAACCCACGGACAATGAGGGGACGGTGCAACCTCTCTAGATCACAGGGCTCTAATATCACCAGGGGACACAGAGGGACAGTCCACCTCTCTAGACCCCCGGGGCTCTAAAAAAAACACTAGGGGGAACACTAGGGACAGTGCACCTCTAAAAGATCCCCAGGATCAGAATACACAAAGGACACATGGGGGACGGTGCTACCCCTCGTCCAGGGCTCTAAATAACCAGGGGCACGAGGGACGGTGCTATCTCTCTAATCACCAGGGCCAATACATCCCAACTCTCCCGTTTTGGGGGGGGGCCCCGCTATTGGGTCCCCCCCCCCCCCCCCCGCCCCCCCCGGGGGAGAGGCATTTTTCCCCGCCGCCAGCAGGCGGGGGTGGTCCTTTAAAAGGCCGGGGGGGACAGAGTAGCGAGGCCCCTACCTGGCGCCGCCGGCCGTCCCAAGGCGGTAAAGGGCGGCCGCAGCGCCCATTTCACCCCCCGGAGTCCGCTTTCGGGGAGGAGGCAGGGGGGATCGCTCCCTCCTCCCTCCTCCCCTATATTGGGCGCCGGATTCGCGTACTTTCGGGTCAGCGGCGCAGAGAATGACCCTGCTGCACTCACTCCCCCTCGACGCTGAGTGGGTCGGCGGGGGGCCCGGGAAAACTGCAGGGCCTGGTGAGGAAAAGGGCTTTTATTTTTTTTATTTTTTTTTGCTATAAGGGGGCTCTACGGGGTAAAAGGGGGGCAACTCCTCTACAAAAGGGGGGCTCTCCCCTGGCAAAAGGGGGGCACTACCTGGCAACAGAAGGGGCACTACCTACAAAGGGGGGGGACACCTACTAACAATGGGGGCAGTACCGGGCAAAAAAGGGGGGCATCTACTGGCAACAAGGGGGCAACCACCTACTAAC
>JAODAL010046542.1:0-30826 GCA_025379985.1 Phyllomedusa bahiana | reverse complement strand
AATTTTTTTATTCTTTAATTTTCTGCACAAATAGTGAGGATATCCATCACCATTAAAAACTTGACATTACAATAAGCACAGCATACCTCCATTGAGCAGCTGATATTGCACCTTGTATCCTAGGACCTCTCGTTCACATGTTGGCTCCTGCCAGCTGACCTTTAAGGATGTAGGCCCCAATGCTGAAAATACTAAGCGGGTAGGGGTGTCAGGAATTCCAGGTGAGAAGCGCGACTCTAAATGGAAAACAAGAATATTTGTTGGTATGGAGATGCAAACTGACATTACTAGTTATCTCGTAAAGATTCCATCTTCACCTTGTATGGCCACATCCAAGCTGGTAAGGGCATCTCGTACATCTTCTGAATGAGTTCGGCCTCTACCGGTGCCCATCATAAGTGGGGGCAATCCCAATCTACTTTGTCCCGATGTACCTATACGGATGTTAGATGTTATTGTGGATAACTAGTACTGCCAGTAACAAATATTGGTAAACCAAGCTAGGACATCCACATAGACAAATAGCTTGATGCCCACCTGTCCACATGCTGAGGACAAGTGTAACGCAGAAGCACTTGCTCAGATCTTTTTGACATCTTGCGTATACCTATCAAGTGGTATGCCTGAACGTGTCCTCCAGGCGTCAATGTTACTGATCTGAGCCCAATCATGAGCAAACCTTGGAACATGCACATTTTATGCAGAGCAGAGCATACACTAGATCCTCATGCATGGCAGGATCCAGCTTTGGGGATGGATGGTTACAGCAATGTGGAATGAACTCTTCCAGGCCCAGAGGGATCAATAGTAAATGGGGTCTCTAGCTATGAAATAAGGGGCATTAGCCGAGCATGCTTGGGAGATTATGGCCCAACATGGCAGGTTAATCCATTCATAATCAGACAGGTATGCTGTACAAAGTGACATTGTAGCTTCTTGTAAATGTAGCTGTCCCCCAAAAATATATAAAAACTCTTCATTAAATATAAGTTCAAGAGTTTTCTTCTTCTGTCAAATTGTTTAAAGCTCTATTCAGCAATTTTTGTAGTTGCGTCAGATTCTAGAATAGCCGTGTAGGATACTACATCTTTTCAAAAGTCCTGCAAGGGAACTCGTCATAGGTTATGACACAAATGGTCATAGTTATAGCTAGCTGTGCCGTGGTTGTTACAAATCTAAGAGGTCTGTGTACCTCAACCCCAATTTGACAGGTGGAGAAGATGTTTGCCATGGTTCCAAAAAATATACTGATCCTTAGCATCTGCCTAAGTATGTTTCTGGTGCTGCCACTAGTCAGGCCATATTGGTGGTCAGCCAGCTTTTCCAAAACTTGTCAGAAGAGGACAACTCTGAAATCTAAACTTTTTGCATTTTGGGGGCAAATACTCTTTAAATCTGAGACCAGTGTGATATGGGGTATGGGGAAGCAATTCATGCACTGCAATCATTAAGTGCTGAAATAGATTGTGTGGCACTTAGTAATCCTCAATATATCTTCATTACCAGCGCTCCCAGAGTCTTCTACCACCACTTCTTGTATCCCTTCTTTCTGCCACAGTGCTGGCTACTTAGGATTATGCCATAACACAACACAATCACTTTCAGCTATTTGCGTCTTATTGGTTTGGAATTTGAAACGGAGTATGGGATGAAGCATCCATGGAAAGCAATGACCATATAGCATGAGTTTGACATGTTTCCATGGTACCTATCACCGCGTGCATCCCTCTAGGACTGTCAGCCATAATTATTGTGTCCCGGCCGATGCAGTTGCCATGGTTACCCTTCACCTTTGCCACAGCAAGGCGTCTCTGGGGGTATTCCCGCACGGGATGCAGAAACCCTCCACCACGATAGAGAAAAGAGACAGCAGGAGATTGTGAGAAAGAGACGGAGAGCCAAAACATTGCACAGCGAACTACAGAGTAATAATGATAGGTGAGCAATGCATAGAATTTGTGATAACAACGTATCATAGGATAACCACTTACAAGCCAACACTTACTATGTCCGGAAATAGTGGTTGTGTGCTGAGAGCTTGTGCTTCCAAACCTGTAGGATTCAGTCTGAACATTGGGGCTGAGCTGTTGATAGCCAGTCACTGTCCGAGTCAGACTGTTCCCTGAGCCAGGGAATGAAAAGTCCATGCGCCCATTGAGTAGGTATTCTAAAAACAACACATTATACAGGTCAGACCTTGTAATTTCTAACTCGACTGTAATTCTAAATGATACTTGCCTACTCAGCCCGAATGAAAAGGTGACGTTGGCTGGCGCTAGGTACCTGACTGTCAGCTTGCAAGCTCATAAACGTTTATGGGGCCCTTATGTGCCTCCATATGCTTCCAATTTCACACAAAGGATAGAGTTTTTTTAACTGTTTTCTTATGACTACTTTGACTGGCGCTGTTTTTTGTTCTTTTTTTTTCCAAGAGCATGATGGGACTGCTATTGGGGAACTCTGAGGCTGATGTTGTAGCAGGCACATTGGATGGCACTGTTAATGGGAAAAACTAGTTACGGGGGCAGTGTGAGGGTACTCCTTAGAAGGGCATTCTGGTTGACACCGTAGGCTATGTCTGATACTGCAGCTTAGCCTTATTAATTTCATTGAGGCTGAGCTGTCATTGCAGACACAGCCAGTGGACAAAAGTGGTGCTGTTTACGGGGGAAAAAAATGAAGACTTTTTGTTATTTCATACAAACCCTTTAATGGGGAACATTGGAGCTATTAATATGGGTTCTCTGGTACTGGTTGTTATTATGGAGACTTGGGGCCGCATGTATGAAAACGGTCTAGGTCTAAAACTCACTTTGTTGCACATAGCAACGAATCAGATCGCCCCTCTAATTTTTCCAGAGCACTATATGAAATGAAAGGGGCGCTCTGATTGGTTGCTCTGGATAACAAAGTGAGTTTTAGACCTAGACGGTTTTCATACATGTGGCCTCTGTTGCATATATTTAGAAATGTTTCTACACTGCCCTCAGTGCAGAACATCTTGGTCTTCTTTGAAGGCAATTTAATAATAGTGTAAGCTGACTTCTTATTGCCTATATCCATATAATTTCTTATACTCAAGTCCAGTTAAAATGGATGGAATAAATGGAACAGCAATTTTCTTTGTGTTTTGTTACCCATTTGTCGTGGACAGTGGCCAACAACATTGTGATTCATTTAGTTTTTTTTTAATTGTTTCTCTTACCGTTTTATGCAGTACATTCCAGACCAAAAAGTATACATGTAAGACCATGACCAAGAAAGTATTTCACAAGAGTTTTTCAAGAGTTAAATGTATAGTCCCTCTATCCATTGACTACTTCACCACAGCAATCAGAGAAGACAAGACAATCATGCAACTGAAGGCTGTTAGCACTTTACACTGATGGGGGGGTTGAAGGGAGGGAGGAAAACATACAGTAGTGGACCCCCCCCACCATCTTGTGGTCACCTTCTGGAGTTGCCTGCATGGTCCCCTTCCTCTTCCGAGAACTGGAATGGTCTGTCTGATTCCTGAAGACTCTCAGTGTCTGTGGAAATTGCACTGCTGACTGACAGTCGTGGGATGACTTCTACAGGAAGTTTCCATGTGACATGGCGCAGATCCATTTCCGAACCCAGGAGTGGGACATATTTCCAGTGCTTGCCTTCAAGGGACAGGGGTGACTTAGATGGGGGGGGTACATACTAAGAAAGAACGATGAGGGGGATGGGGGGATTGTATTATATGGGTCAGTGTGGTTGGTGCTAACAGCCAACAGATTAAGTCTTAGACATGGATCTATACCCATTGTCTGACCTGGAAATGGACTTCATCAGATGCTTTTATAAGAATCTACCCTTCCCACTATGAATAGTGTCATGAATGAGGATATAAGGACCGTATTCCTTACCCGATTCATCAGACACACTAGGCCTTTTGCTTCCAGCTGGAGATCGAAGGACATCTGTGCTGTACATCAAATAGCTGTCATATTCTTCTCCACCTTCTGCATCAATAATGGGGACATCTGGGATAAATGGAACTGCAAGTAACCAATAACAGAGCCAATTGAAAGATGGTTATAAATAAAATTAAGTTACGGAGCAGAAGCAAACCTACTCTTCTGATAATGCCAACCCATATTTGTAATCTTTGGTCATTTAAGTGATATCAATTTGAGGGAACACTTACTTGACATTGGGCGAGTAGGTTGGGTGGCCAAGTTCATTGTGGCATCTCTTTCTGGGCCCCAACCTGCTCCATTACGTGCTTTAACAGTCTACCGGTATGGCTGAGATTCCCTCAGGTTCTCAATGAGAACCATTCGTTTCTTTGGATCATTTATTAGAACCTTCTTCATGAGTCCAATGGGTTCTACCAGAAAGACAATGAAATAAAACATAATGTTTACATACAGATACAGAAGCCTAGTCATACAATATAAGAAATAAACCCAGGTGAGTAAAGGTATAATATACACAGTTTACATGATTATTGGAATGAAAAAAAATATGTATCAGGTTTGATTTTTCATCCTTTGAAGCTGAGGTTTGATCAGAAGTTAGATTTTTCTTTCAAAAATTACCATATAGTGCAAACACATGGATTGTGCTTTAAGATGTTTTAAGAGTTCAGCAATTCTTTTTTTATCTTGATTCCTTAAAGTGCATGTCTGCCCTTGAGTTCAACTGTATTTATTTTTTTAAATTTAAAAAGATCCAAAATTGTGTGCATATTAATTTTTCAGTATATCCTTATAATAATCTGAGCTTAGTTTTCCTAATACAAAGCGCCTTGGAGTTATTTTAAAAAGTTCTGCTTGCCTCTTTCTTCCGTCACTTACGAGAGAAGGTCTTTACTGCATTTATATGATACGTATACTGTATTTCACAATCCAGTACCGTAGAGTAAGGAAATAAATCCCCTCCCTTTTTTTAAAAAAACAATTATTTTGCTCACTCTTCAATATCCTCAAACAAGCAATCCATCAGAACATATATACAGCGGGTGAAATAGCTACCGAACACGTTACCGATTTTCTAAGCAAATATATTTCTAAAAGTGCTATTGACATGAAATTTTCACCAAATGTCGGTAACAACCCATCCAATCCACATAGACAAAGAAATCAAACTATAGATGTCCATATATGAAGTCATGTGTAATAATGAGAAATGAGACAAGGAAAACGTATGGAACACATAAAGAAAGAGAGGTGCAAAAAGCCATGGAAAGTCGTCACAGCAGCTGAAATCTATCTGTAATTCTGCCACAGTGAGAAATAAGATCACCTGGTTCAATTGATAGCCTATAAAAAGGTGTCTCATTACCAAGGTGCCACACAAGAAACATCTCATGATGGGTGGACATTTCAGCAAGACAATGATTCCAAACAAAGCCAAGAAAACAACTGGTTTCAGAAAAAGAAAATAAAGCTGCCAGAATAACCTAGCCAAAATGCCAAACCTGAATACAGTAGAAAATCTATGGAAGGAACTAAAGCTCATAGAAGGAGCCCATGGAACCTTCAGGATCTGAAGTATTTTTGTGTAGAATAATGAGCCAAAATCCCACCTGAGCAATTCATGCGACTAGTTTCTCTATACAGGAGGCATCTTAAAGCTGTCATCAACAACAAAGGCTTTTGTATGAAGTATTAAATACATTTCAGTAAGCGTGTTTAATAGTTTTTCCCTATGTGATTTCTCATTATTATACTGAATTAAATTTATTGAGATCTATGGTTTTGATTTTTTTGCCTGTGTGGATTGGATGGATTGTTACCGACATCTGGTAAGAATTTCATGACAACAGAAATATATAGAAAATAGGTAACGTGTTGGTCATAGAAACGTGTGTTATGTACAAGATGTAATAGGAAAGTGTGTTATGTACAGTATATCCTAGTGCCTATGGATTGTTTTGTGTATTACACTGTCTACAAGCTGGCTTATTCAAGCATCACTAACTCCGGTCTTAAACCATTAACTCGTATTGGGTTGACAGGTTGTCAACAAACTGCAACTTTTGACATGGTGCCTGGAGTTTCATCTACTTCAAAGAATGGCGAGGGTCTGTCCACCCAACCCGATCATCCCTCCAAACCACATCAAAACGGATCAATCAAGGGACAAACTACAATTAGATAATCCTTGCCCTGCCCTTCATCACCTAATCAGCCTGTCAGGGACAACAATTTACCACTAATGAACTGATGGGCAGCTCTGAAGCCTAAACCAATTGTACAGGTTATAAAAATATGGGTTCGATAGGAAATTGGGTTCACAGTTGGGGTTCAATCATCAACTGAACTACGTTCCATTTCTTCCTTCCCCAGGACAGAAGATAATCTACATTCTAAGTATTGTGTTTTCTGCCATTTCTCCCTTTTTATTTTATAACTGTATTGTTTGTATGTATGTCATCTTATTGTATTTTATCTTTATTTTTGTATTCTGTAGGCACTGTACCTTTTTTCTATTAAAGTTTAAAGCATTACTAAGTTTGGTCCTTGTATGCTCTAAGAATCCATCGCCTTGATTTTACCCTGTGACTGCTGGAGAGCAGTGTGTTGGTGTTTAAACCGGTGACTGCTGGAGAGCAGTGTGTTGGTGTTTAACCCTGAGACTGCTGGAGATCAGTGTTAGATTAGAGTGTTTTAACCCTGCAAGTGCCAGTGAGCAGTGTTTGCGGGTGAAGGAGTCCTGGACTCTATTGGGGTGTTATTTATACTCAATTTGCCACCTGAGTGGAAGGTGAGTGCAAAAAAGTTTGATTGGAAATAAATGAATCCCTTTACAGTTGCCCCCATGTCACGTGCTGGTAAGTGTGTATTGGGGAAAATTTTCATACTAATTCACCCTCGTACTATTAGTAAGTAGAATTGAGAAATTTTAAACTTTACAATAGGCTCCCCAAACTTTCACCAAAACCCATTTGGGTAGAAGATAGACTTTCAAAAAATTTAAGGAGCTAGGTTTGGTTTTATTTTACATTTAATAAAAAAATTTAATACATTAAAATCTCTTCAACAGGGGAAAAATTTTTGGGTAGAGCTACATTTAAGGAGAACACGGAAATTGGGGAAAAATTTGCTAGTTTTTTTATTTCGGTTCCTCGTTCCCAGCCATATTTAACTTCATAACCCGGTGATGTTGCCTTTGGGTTCTCACAGGCTCTGCCCAGCAAGGGGTGCACTGGATTTTGAAATAACATTAAAGGCTAGACGGCCTGGTTCACTTGGAACTAGAGAAGACAAAACGAGGACATGTTAGATCATAATGTCTGGGTAAGAATGAATTTTCAGTAGTTGCCTCTCTGAACTTTTTGGAATTATCTATCTGTCCTCGGTCTCTGAGGACAAAACTGAAGCTTTAAAGCAAACGTTTCAAAATGACAAGAAGGACCTTTATATCTAGTTTTCTATGCCCAGGCCCATATGGCTTTTGCAAAAATGTAGGACCAGGGTTAGGCTACGGCAACATACAGTGGTGCTGTTCACCTTCAAGAGATAAGAGAAGTCTTAGAGGAGAGCTTGGTCTTACTTGACAAAGTCTTAAATAAGCTGCATCAACATACTTACCATCTTCAAGAGTCTGGCATGTCACAACATCTGTATAAGCCCCCTCTTCCTGCATGTCATAGGCACACACTCGCATTTCATAGTCACAGTATGGGTATAAGTTGACTAGTTCTGCCGAAGGCACCTTGGTGTCCATCACAGTAGCATCAGACTCGGAGTCTCCTTGAATCCAGTACCGAACCTAAGCGATAAAGTTTAAGGATGATCAACATCCTGCACCTGGTATAGGTTTTATATGAATCAGAAGAAGACAATATAGGGATAGTATTTAGTCGGTAATATTTGCATGCATATAACAGTGACCAGCCATATGAAACGTCACAAGCACAGTTATGTTTTATAACTTTCCCTGGATCCTTAGGCCTCGTTCACACGGCTTATTTCGCCGCGGATTTGCCGGCGGATTGACGATCGTCAATCCATCGGCAAATCCGTCCGAAATAAGTCACAGCCTATTTTCTATTGATTTCAATTAGAAAATACGGCCGTCGTTCACCCCGACGCGTAGTTCCGTTCCGATTTGCCGGGCCGGATTAACGACGGCAATCCGGACGGAAAAACAATTCACATGTAAATTTATTTACGGACGGATTCACCACCTAAAATTTGTTGTAGATTGGTGAATCCGCCCGGAAAATCAGTTACAAATACGTGCCACACTTAGTGGCACTTATTTGCAACTGATTTTCAACTGATTTCAGAACGTATTTACATCGGAAATCCGTTGTAAATACGTTCTGAAATAAGCCGTGTGAACGAGGCCTAAGTGGACAGGAAAACACCACAAAAGACAGTAAATTAATTATAACCAAATGTAACTGATTGCAAACAAGTAACCCAGTTCAACAGCAAGACTGGTAGGGTATGTTCACATGCCATTTTTTACATGCATGGTTGGATCAGTGTTTCAGACCCAAAACGGACTCAAACACGCATCTGTGCAGTGTGATTAATATTGGTTTCAAGGTAAAACAAGCATTGGACTTTAGACGAGTGATCGCTGATGCGTGTTTCTGATGCGTCTTTTGGATCTGTTTAATGGATTGACGTGTAAATTCTTGATCTGTTTTGTGCAACAAACACCCTATTTAAAACTATCAGGTGCGTTTCTGCTGCACAGAAAACACATCCAAACACAGCATACTTTGGGTACGTCTTTGGATACATTTTGCGCAACACTTTTCAATCAATTTTTCGGATTGAAAAACACTGCTATGAAAAACATACCCTTAAACCTGCTAAAGATATGGCAAGCTGTACTGGACCTAGTATGCAGATCCTAACTGATGGCATGTGTCATATGCATAACCATCTAGTAGTGACAAGACTGACATATTGGCAATGCCTGAAACACTGTTCTGAATGATGTTCAAAAAATGCTTACTTTATATCCAGTAGCTTTACCTCCAGGCGGGGGAACCCAGTTGAGTCGGATTTTTCTAGCGCTAATAGCCTGAGCATTCAGATTAATGGGAGCTCCTATCTTTCCACGAGGAGACTGGAGGGCCTGTTGTGTAGTAACTTTTGGCACAATTTCTGATAAGAAATTTAGACAAGTGAATCAATATCGATGTTCAGTGATACCAGTTTTACCAGTGTCTAGAAGGTGTAAACAATAACTCACCTGCACTGTCATCAATGGTGATGGTACATTGTGGGTACTTGCCAATCTTGGCACCATACTTTGGATTGCTCAATTCCAACAGGAATTGTTTAATCTGTCGGTTTCCCAGTAAAGTGTCCATCTCTGATCGGTCAAGTAGAGGAACTAAGATATGCGACTGAGTTTCATCTCCTTGGAATGTGACTTCACCTTCTGAGAAGGCGTAATCCTAAAATATTGATTACATTGAGAATAAGGAGGAATCACACTCAACATTTAGTAACTTCAAGTTACTAAATCATAACAATATACAAATTATATTAGGAGCATTACTGTGTATGTGTTTAAACAATTTTAAACCTAATACCTATATACCAGCCAAATGTAGATTAGCATATGTTTCCTGTGACCTGACCACTTGAGGACTTGTTCCTTTCCATGGTTATTGGGTGAATTCCCTACACTTTTGTTTGTAGGATGTGCGGAGAGGGTCCCCTCCACAGGTTCTCTCTCTAGGGGTTCTATATCACCTGCACGGTCTATCTTTATGGTATTTTATGTGTGGTATAACAAGTTCTCCACACATAAAATGTTGAAATCTTAAAGGTTGCAATTTATATTGTAGAATTTAATTTTTTTGAGTATCCAAGGGAATGTACTTTGTTGATGTAACAGTCTAATGTGGATATATTGTCCCAGCTGCCTATTAGATTATTTGCAAGAGACTCTGTTCCATCCTTTAACTGCTGGCATCAAAATAGTAGCATGAAATCAGGGAGCCCATGAACTGTTCTTGCACAGGTGTTCTCTGCTGTAGGTGCCTTCTCCTTGCAAACAATTAAAGTATTTCAGCAGACTGAATAGTTTAAATCCAATCATGTATATTTCTTAACACATTTAAAGTCCAGCAATATCGAACATGGAAAAAGTACTTTCAGTATATACACAGAAAAACTTTTATGTAGATCTCTAAAGTATGTTCCAAAGGTTTCAGCTTACAGTCCAATCTGGTAGTGGAAGAAAGCAGTGAGACAAGGAGCTAAACGCATACATTTACATGAGGTTTCTGAAGCTTGAGTGGATTTAAACTATTCGGTCTGCGTACAAACTATAATTGTTTGCAACTTTGAAGTGTGGAGGAGCCCTCATTTGTGGACCGCTCCGCAATTTGTGCTCAATATATACATTAGCCTACTATATTTTAGATGGTGCCTACTCCTTGGTAAGCTACTACATCAATAAATTGTTTTAGTTAAGGGAGTTGCTGTGTATATATAATAATATATATATATAATAATATATAGCATATATATATATATATATAGAAGAATATATATATATAATATATAGTATTACTACACCCATATATAAATATATATTCTATCAAATATTAGCCAAAAGTGTGTCTGAATAACGCAAAAAAAGGAGGGAAGAACAAACAGTGCAGGCGCCTACATTATTCTATACAATGGCATTATGAAAAAAAAACTTTTACATTAAGTCAGGTAAAAAATTTCAGTTTCTGTGACATCATAAGTAAATTTCAGACAAGTAACCCACGGTCACATCACAAGTGTTTTTCAGACAACTAACATGCACTAACATCATAAGTATGTGTCACTTAAGTTGCTGTGACATCACAACTAGCTTTAGTCAGTTAAGCTACTGTGATATGATAGGGGTGTCCACCCCTAGGAGGATACATTAGATGTTTCTGTAGTACCTGCTTATTTAGGATAAATTATCCTTAAACGGGTTGTATCGCTACAAAGATCATGTCTCAGATTATGGGGACAGTAAAAATAAGCACTTTTGTAATTGGGTTGCATTACCTCAGTCACTTGGTTTAGCAGATATGAGCTTTTCTGTGAATCTGTTTTCTATCTCTGCTACTGCTCGTCAGGACATGCCCCCTTTTCGGTGATTGGCTAGTCGGGACACACCCATGTTGGAACCCACCCCTTAGACACGCCCCCTGCCCTGTGATTGGCTGGCTGACATTTCATTCAGCCTGTTGGGAAACGCTCCCAGAAGGAAACGCCCCGGACACGCCCCCTGCGCTGTGATTGGCTGCCTGCACACTCTGTGTTTACTCCCCTCTGAGCTGTTAAAACCGAAAGTAAAACCAAGGTCTGCTGTCTCTATACTTATCTCCCAGCTCTAGGGTGAATGATCTGACTTATTACTGACTGTTTAACTCATAGATCCCCTCATATAACACAGTGTTACATACTGTGCTTCCTCCATATAACACAATCTTAGTCTCCTGCCTGATAACAAGGGGAGAGGGGGAGAGGGCAGTGCACATCCCTCTATTTAACACAGTCACACAGTCTCCAGACTGGTAACAGAGGGGGGGAGGGCAGTGTACATTCCTCACATGTGTTTCATCAGTTCAGGCTGTGTGTATAACTGGTATAACTGGTTATAGTACAGCAAGGAGCTTGTGGAGCCTGAAGCTGAAGCTCTGCAGGCACATGAGAACACTGCAGGATGCTGCATGCTCTCCAGACAACCTTCTGCTTCCATTGCACACACAGAATGATGATGTCACAGTTCTTCAGTGAGGGGAGACACGCCTCCTGGCAGGACAGACACGCCTGCTGAGAGGAGAGACTCGCCCCTGGATTTCAAATTCAATCTCATAGAATCAGCTCAAGAGCACGAACAGTTCAAACGATAAAACCCCTTTAAGGCAATTGTGCTTTCACCTAGTAGTTGACATCACCATTGTTCTTCCAATTTAAGACCATTGTTGTGAAACGTGAAATTAACCTTCAAACTGACTAATTGCTCACCACCAATTGATCAATGATATCATCTAACTTTCTAACATTCTTATATACAAGATAGTCCTGCATTACTCGAACAGATGTGTGCCTACCTTGCCGTCACGTGCTGTCAAGTCCTGGGTGCGATAGGTCACCTGGGTCTTGCCACTCTGTAGAATTTCACGTGAAGTGGAACACGGGCAACTTGGTCCTGGCGGCTGTAGGTGAATGCTGGTTTCACAAAGGTCACAATACTCTTAGCTGTAAGAGAACATGGGGATATTATTGAATTCCAGAACTATGAAATGTCACATGACTGCCAATAGCCTTCATATTTTAAACTTTATAATATATCTTCTGTAGAGACTATAGGAGAGGTAGAAAAATATGCAGAGAAATAAAACCAAGACTGATAAACAATAAAAAAAAAAATCTGCACGTAGATCTGTGTTTATCATTTATCTAATGGCAAATAAATGTATAACGCCGTTCCAGCATGGGTTTATGAAGGATCGGTCCTGTCAGACTAATCTCATCGACGTCTATGAGGAAGTTAGTTCTAGACTGGATCCGGGTGAGGCACTGGATGTCCTATGTCTGGATTTCTGTAAAGCATTTGATACGGTGCCACATAAAAAATTGGTAAATAAAATGAGAATGCTTGGACTGGGGGAATATGTTTGCAAGTGGGTAAGCAACTGGCTCAGTGATAAAAAACAAAGGGTGGCGATTAATGGCACATACTACGATTAGATTCCTGTTACTAGTGGGGTACCACAGAGGTCAGAACTCAGCCCAGTTCTCTTTAATATATTCATTAATGACCTTACAGAAGGATTACACAGTAGAATATCAATCCTTGCAGATGATACTAAGCTCTATCAGGTAATCAACACGATAGAGGATAATGTTTGATTACAAAGGGATCTGGATAAGTTGGAGGCCTGGGCAGAGAAGTCGCAGATGAGGTTTAACGCAGATAAATGCAAAGTTATGCACATGGGGAGGAAAAATCCATTACATGACTACATGTTAAATGGAAAAAGGCTGGGTAAAAGTGACATGGAGAAGGACTTGGGAATCCTAGTGGACAGTAAACTTAATGGTAGCAGCCTGAGTCAGGCATGGGGTTTTTTGCCTTCCTCTGGATCAACACTAAAGGACAGTAGGTTGAACTGGATGGACGTCTGCCTTTTTTCTGACCTTGCAAACTATGTAACAGATTTTGCCTCAAATTTTACCCTCATTTTACTCATATTTGAATATTGCCTAACTGTATAGAAATCTGATGTTTTAAACCAGAACTGTTCAGAGGAAAACTAACAATTTCAATACAGTTTAGAAAACATGTATAGAGCCAAGTGATTTTTGTTGTCCTGGATATTAAAATACTGTGTGGGTATTTTGCCTGTAATGACTCCTATCCCACCTTGTTCTTTGATGATTGTGATGTTGACGTTCTTGCGTCCCAAACGGGCAGTTCCTATTGGAACTTCTAGAGCTTCCACAAGTAGTTGCTTCTCATCATCATCTTCTGGTCGGATGAATAGAGGAACTCGCACATCCACCATTTCCACCCCCTCTTGGAATTCCACCAGGCCGTGGGCATCTACAACAGACACAGAGGGGCACCAAAGATCAGAAAATCTGGAGGCATCAAGCTAAAACAGTATCAAGAGGATCTCAGTAGTCACCTCTATCAGATGTGACTGTGTAATATCCTGGAGTGACCTTCAAGTCTTGGAATGCCTCTTGTGAGACGTGCTTCTCTGTGACTTTTACAATCTCTGGTTCAGCTTCTCTTGGAGCCATTAATACAGTGTCGGCGATTGTATGGTCCTGTCTAAAGTACATAATATAAAGATGTCAGATTTCTAAATTTATTGCTAAAATAACCGATTAATGTTTAAAGGGGTTGTCTCGCTACAATGATTGGGTTTTAATTAAAAGATCTTTAAAAAACAAGCAGCTTTGCAATATATGTTCATTACAAATGTCCTACTGATTTTGAGTTATCCCTGGTAGTAGGAGTGCATCAGCTTCTCAAATCACTAAAGCCGCCGACCTGTTGATTTTTATCTCACTGGCGGTCAGTGCTGGTGACTCATCAGCTTCTGAATACAGGTCAGAGGTCAGAGCCCCTCCCACACAGAATGCTTCTCTAGGAAAGGGAGGGGGAGGGCTCTGGCTTCTTTGTGGATTAACCCTGTGTGTGCCTGCTCCCTCCTGCTCTCTACACAGATTGAGGAGAGCAGAGGTGAGGCTGATCTGTGGTCAGTACGATGTGACAGCAGTGAAGTGTGTTACTATAATCACCATGTGTCTGTGAAGCTTTGACTATACTAATAGAACAGATCAGGGGGGCATGTGAGCGGTTCATATCCCTCCCTGCTCTGCTGTATTAGTGACATATTGTGATTATAGTAACACACTTCACAGCTGCCCTGTGTCTGTTCTGATGGGAGGACAGTGTTTGTGTTTGTTGTTGCTTGAGATGTCCTTGGAGATTTGTATGCTAAGCAGAGGGTATAGGAACACTTGCATCCCCCCCTGCTCTGCTATTAGCATACACAGCTTCACAGACCTCTCCACAATCATAGATCAGCCCTCTCCTGTCTCCTGACTCTGTGGAGAGGAGCAGCAAGAGCTCGGCCACAACTCAGTGCAGCTGATTTAGCAGTGAGCAGCAGATCTAGGCAGGCACACACAGGGTTAACTCTGGCAGCAAACCCCCTCGCCCTCCCCCTGCTGTATAGAAGTTATGGAGGAGAGCTTTCTGTGTGCTGAGGGAAGGAGGGAAGGGGGTGGAGAAGAGACAGACAAGAAGCACACCCCTGAATTCAAAAATCCTTTGCTGCCAGACACACTGAGGTAGGCTGAAAGCCTGTAGTGAGACAACTCCTTTAAGGGTTTCTTCAGACTTTTAATTGATGACCTTACCTTAAGATAGGCTAACAAAGTATGATTAATGGGTGTCACTTGGGACTTTCTTCTTAGCCCCATTTACTAGAATGATCTGACCTGCAGTACCAGGGTATATGGTGCTGTGCTTGGATAAACAAGAAGCGCCTTCAGTACTACAAGGGGGTTGGAGCAACACTAGTCATATACTGTACAAGACAGGTCATTGGTTTATTTTCCAAACAACCATTTAAAGAATATGCCCCATAATACTTTATGTTTCATCACATTTTAACATTACACAAACAGAAAACTGCAGACAAAAGCACCAATGCTGACATTTTAAAATAGAAGATATTTTGTAAACATTATATTTTTAGATTTATATACAAGCATAATAAAAAGATTAGATGCATGTATAGGGTTGCAATCTTATACATGTCTTGTACTTGATTTTATAAGTAAAAGGTCACCAGTTTCTTGTTCATAAACCACAGTTAAATGTAAGTTTTGGTTTTGTACCTTTTTCCGGCATTGGACTGCAGTCTGGGGGTAGAAACAAACAGAAGAGTACATTTAATATTGTGTATTCGAATATATTACAATACAGTAAAATTTCAGCACCCAACATGCCAACAGGCTTTTAAATGGGTTGTCCTATCGAACAGGAGGCCAATGTACTTAGGATATTAGGGCCCTGCAAATCTATCACAAAAAACTCTGATCTAGAGCAGGGATGGTCTTCTCAATGATGATAATGGTGATCTGTTCATGAGGTTTCACTGTATATTGTATATATGTTGTAATATATTACAGAGAGTAACTATTTTGTATTACAGTGCAGTCTTACCGAAATGTTGTCTGTTTCACCTTGTGAGTGCCTGGGATGACCTTGTACACTTCATTCAACTGTGGGGATAAAAGGCAAGTGAAATCCTGATTTCTTGAGCAAAGCATATGGTACTCCACCCATTCCCTAAAAATCTGAATTGTGATTGTTCAATGTTTCTAAAGGTCTTATTCAGATTAACATGTGAAGAAAAGCAAGTTCTCAGTGTCAAGTCTGTAAGAGCTTAAAAAATTTAGTTATTACCCATGATCCAAGAAAGCAGAAAGGAAATCACTTCACTCTTGTAATTGAGGAAGTATTGTAATGTCTCTTAAGAGTTGAGGTTGATTTATCCAGTGCTAAATTCCAACTCACCGTATCCTCTACTTCTCTGCGTAGTTGATCACATTCCCGTGTCTGAGGCTTGGACAGATTTTCAGTGAAGAGTCGAGCCAACCGTAGTGACACACCATATGGGACTACAAAATATGAAGAGGTAGTTTTTCAAACTATCTATCTATCTATCTATCTATCTATCTATCTATCTATCTATCTATCTATCTATCTATATTCTATCTATCTATCGTAGATCATGGATTACCTAGCTCTTTAGGATTTAAATCCCCTGCTGCTGGTGGCGGACGATGGACGTTGTTTGTAATCTTCCATCTGACTGTGTCTCCACCTTTAAGATTTCCAGTTCGTACCATAGGAGTGTTCAAATAGTCAGATGACATCAGGCTTTGCCGTAGCATGTAGTGGTCTTCCTTAAACCCTACAGCGCGACCTGTGGAAAATGTAAAATTTACCTTGCTGTGATTCAATGTAACCAAAATGATTTTTCAGACTTTATAGCACTTGGATCTATGACCAACATATATTATACTGTAGATTCACCTGTCATTATGCTTAAGCTAACTATGCCACATGTATTGCACCTAAACTAATACTACTTGTAATACGTTTAATCCTATGCAGTATTTACTGCACCGTGAACTATGCTATATATACACCACATCTAAATCAACATAGCATATACGTCACCTAAACCTATGTTGTATATATTGCACCTATACCTATGGTGCATATGCTACTGTATGTGAACATCTACGCTGTATAGTCTATGTTTCCTTTATACCCTAGTATAAATCTTTACACTCTTTATGAATAGGAGCGATGAGTAAGCATGCCTTGTAAAATAGCAACTAAAGTAAACTACAGTATCCATGTATAATAGAATGAATGTCTATCTTGTATATATTCATGCAGAAGATAAAACACAGGTTCAATTTTTTATAATTATTGTCCATTACCTCGTCCACAGCAGGGCAATAGTGCCAGACATGCCTGTAAAGAATAGAATTCATTCTTTATTTCTCAAATTTAGGGACAATTAACCCACCAGGTAAGAAGCCTGTAAAGATACATTTTCCATATACATTACCCTAGCCCAGGGTTATATAGATGCACAAATAAGGCAACTCCAATGAGCTGAATACCCATTTCATCTCTGCTATATGAGCAATGTAACACAGTGTAGTGTCTGAACTAAACATACTGATTTCAGGACTAATTATATCCAATACTAATTACATCTTCTAAGATCTATTAGTATAACCAAAAAAGGCCCAGACAATATTTAGCCAAGTAAATAGGGAATACACTATTATATCAAGAGGTATGAATTACTCCAAAGGGTTAAAATACCAGACCAGATAATGATGACAAGGAGGATTTGTTCCCACAAAATACAATTCAGGGGGTTTTGCCTCAAGTAAAATTGACATAGCAAGCTTGCAAATGAAATAAACATTTTCACCATTCATCATTATTAAAAATCCTGCACCATTTTTGTTTTAGCTGCTACCTTAGTGGAACATTGTTTACAGCTCATCTCTAGGGGATACGACCAGGGCTGAGAGCTCCTCACTCCTGGTCAGACATGCTCAGACATCACCTCTCCTCTCAAGCAGCGACTGAGTGTTCAAACCCCGGGTGCCGTCATTCTACTCCTGTCCTCTGTATTCCTCAGTAATTAGTCAAACAGAGCAAATAAATAAAAAAGAAATCTCAATGAGGTTGTGCATTGATAAAGAGAAAAAAAAATCCTGCAGGGATTTGAACCTAGGACCCTTGGACTGTGAGGCAAAAACTTTACCTCTGAGCTACAATGTAGCTACTCACAGCTCTATACATAAACAGACCTTTTTTGGTCTAGAGAGGAATGGCATGGTGATGTCATCCTGCTGGGTCATGTGATATGAAAGTCAAATCACACACGCCCCTTCTGGGCACACATAGCTGAAGTGCAGGATGTATGAAATTAGATCGTGGCAAAACCCCTTTCAGTCTTTATTAGACAACAAATTTGACAAACATAGTAAAATATGAAAACTACAACAGATATGTGGCTAGGCACAGACACGGAGACAAAAAGTCATATATCCATCAGAAACCGGGGAAAAGCACAAGCTATAAATATATTAAAGTGCAAGTACAACATTATTTAAGTGCTAATAACCTCATCAATAAATAGCAGGTATAATCACGGCATTGGTATAAGCTCACTCAAATGTATCAGCCACAAGCCTCTACGCACGTTTCGCGGTTGCTTCTTCGGGGGATATACCTGATATAATTGACATCCCCTGAGGAATTGTATTTTATGGGAACAAAACCTCCTTGTCTTCATTATCTGGTCTGGTATCTGACCATTGCAGTGCTTTTACTAACCAAGGTACTTCTTTGGATAGAAACTATACTGGTGCCTCCTCACTCTATTATATGGGAATTACAAGTACAGGTGAGCGGTCAACTGTACTCAGAGCTCCCAAATAACAAAATGGAGAGTTGCACAACCGGCTCACTTTTCTGACCATAGACTTTCAGTGGCCCGTTCCTAAGATAGGTGAGGGTCGCAGAAGTGGAACCCACACCTATCACACTATAATGACATATCCTATCAATATGACATCAAAAAGTATGGTGGGAACAAATCTTTAAAGGGGTTTTGCCACGATGTAATGTTGATGTGGGATCCTCCAAAATGGGTATTTAATCACTTTTCTAAATATATGTGATTACAAAAAGTGAAGTCTGTGAGAGCTTCAGCATTGCGCAGTCCCCCTTAGTTTCCTGACAGTTTACATTAGACACGACCAGGACACTGACAGGAGCTGATTTGGCTGCGCTTACGTGTTTGCACTTCTTATCTGATGACAGGGAACATGAAGGAGCTTGCAAGGGGCTGGAGAGAAAAGTGCAGTGTATGAGGCTTGTCGCTGTATAAGATCCACTGGTTGTAATGTAATTATTTGAGTAAACTTTGCAGAGGCTCACCCCCCCCCCCCCCGATGTCCTGCAAGTTTGTCATCTGAGAAATCTGTCTTAGGTAGAGTCGCTGTAGCACCAGACTACAGGGCTGTAGACACTGTGTGTACTGCTCATGGTACTTCTATACAGCACTGTATTAAAGAGCATTCTCCACTAGAAAAAAAAAATTTGGAATCCGACAGAAAAAATCCATTTGCTTCTGTTTGAAATCACAAGGTACACAGATGTACAATATGGCCCCATACACGTGAAAATATTATAGAGCAGTACAGTGGTGGTACGCATGACCAAAGGCTAACTCATGCCAACCAAAGCTGCCTTGTCTCTATCTCTTTAAGGCTTCAACATGCCCTATTCTTACCTTGCAGCAGGCACAGTATTTCCAGCAGAGCAACAATAAGAGGCCAAGAAGCAGCATCAGGAAAATGAGTAGAGGAATGAGCCATAAAAAGGCTCCTGGAGGGCACTCTAAGGATAGAAGAGGAAATCAGTGCTGTGAAGAGGTACTAACTATGGCAATGTCAGGAGCAGAGATAAAAATAAATCACAATTAAAATGTTTTATATGAAGCCCCAATATACTCAAAGCGAACTAGATGAAGACGATGGGTATATAAGGAAACAGAAAGTCATCAAGGACTGCCAATAGTGTTACCACCTTAAGCTGCCATATAATAATAATAATAATAATAATAATAATAATAATAATAATTTTATTTCTATAGCGCCAACATATTCCGCAGCACTTTACAAATTCAAGGGTAAAACATACAGTCCATTAACGAATTAAAAGTACTTACAAATGAGACACAAGGTGTGAGGGCCCTGCTCGTGAGAGCTTACAGTCTAATAGGGACAATGGGTGAAAGAAACGGAAAGAAGTACCAAGTTTAAAAGGGCCCCCTTTTACATAAATGGGGGTTGGTTTTTTACATGAAAAGGGATGAACTGACCAGATGTTTTTTAAATACAGTAAGTGCCTGTGAGTGCAAGGGGGAGTGACAGATGTTGTAAATAGCAGTTAGGGTCTTGGGGGGCCAGACGAGAAGAGTATTTTCAGGGCCTTTTAAAAACTGTGGGGGTTGTGAAGTGCCGATCGCCCGCGGTAGCATATTGGAAATTTGGGTTTGCCGCACGGGTGAAATTTTGTAGGGGGATGGGAGGTTCGGATGTTTGAGGATGTTGTCTGATACTCGAGAGCGGAGACCCGGGGTAGGGGGTAGACAGAGACTAGGGGAGATGTGGGAGGGCGCCTGTGGAGAGTTTATGGGTGAGAGGTGAGTTTATACTGTATTTATGGATGGGCCCCAGTGAGTGCTCCACAGGGTAGGGCACGTTACGGTGGAGAGAAAGAAAAATGCTTCTCATTCGGGAAGTTGAAGGGGGATTTTCAGAGAGGGGATCGAAAGAAGGAGTTGCAGTATAAAGACAGAAAAAAATAAGAGAAAATGGGGGTTTTGGTTTTCCACTGAGAAAGGGAGGGTTTTTGGAGTATTCTTGGGTGCAGTGACGGGAGGGGAAGGGGTTTGGTTTAGGGGAGAAGGTAGATCAGAATAAAATAAACCCTGGGACAGCGGGCCTGCTCCCCTGGAAAATGGGGGTACCACTACAAAAAAGAAATAGCAGGGGGGGGGGGGGGGTTGGGTTGTGATGCGGAAAGACAAGAGTTCTCTTAGTGAGGTTTGTTTCAGATGGAGAGGGGGAATGAGTCAGGACAGCGGACAGACGTCATGGTTTTTTTGTAGAAAGGCGGGAGGTTCGGGGAGGAGGTGTAAATTGGGGTGAAACCGATAGAGAGGGTATGGAACCCAAAATCATTTGGGTTTGTCAATGGGGGCTGTGTACAATGAAAAGAGGAGAGGACCTAGAACTGATCCTGAGGAACCCCAACAGCAAGAGGAAGAGGAGAGGAGGTCGAACCAGAAACGAGACACTGAAGGAGCGGTCAGAGAGGTAGGACGAGAACCAAGCGAGAGCGGTGTCCTGGAGGCCAATGGTGCTGAGCATGCTGAGGAGAAGTTGGTGATCCACAGTGTCAAATATACTGGAAATTCAGGATGGTTCAAAAGGCTAAGGTAGCCAATTTTATACTGACCACTGGCTCCTTCGGTGACACTCAAGAGCACGAGAGATATCTTACAAATCGTTGATTTGCTATGTTTGATTTTTTTCAGTCATTGTGTTTATACAGTGGTCCCCCAACATACAATATCAATTGTATGTTGAAACCATAACTCTATGGAAAACTGGTAATTAGTTCCAAAGCCCCAAAATGTCAACCACATTAAAATTAAATCTATAAATAATTCAGATAAAGCAAGTCCTTACATATAACAGTCAGAAACACCTGCTAGAAGCTGGAAAGTACCTTCTATTTTGAGGAGCTTTTTGGGGTCTTGTACTTTATACAAAATGTACCAGTAAAAAAGAAAATGGGGCCCCCACCGAGTGCCCAAAGAATACGCTCTTCCTGGCACATTTAAAGAGCAGTACAGGACATGTAGTACTGCATTATACTGTAGAGAGGCGCTACTAGTCCACCAGTCACTGCATGCACCTCATACATGCAAGAGCAGTACAGGACATGTAATACCGCACTGTACCGTAGAGAGTTCTTAGGGCTTGTTCACACGGAGTCTTAGCTCCGTGTAACAAGGGCTTTTTAGATCCGTCTCTGGGACCGACAGGACGGACCCAGAGATGGATCTAAACAATTAGCAGTGACTTTATCACTGCGGGCTATGAGGAAGACGCAGCGGTGTTCACATGAGAGATCGCCGCTGCGTGTTTCAATAGCGCCGTTTGGGTCCGTCTTTGAAAGAATTGACATGCAAATGGGGAGGAACAATCCATTTCATGATTACATGTTAAATGGAAAAACACTGGGTAAAAGTGACATGGAGAAGGACTTGGGAATCCGAGTGGACAGTAAGCTTAACTGTAGCAGCCAATGTCAGGCAGCAGCTGCCAAGCCTAATAGGATCATGGGGTGTATTAAAAGGGGCATAGATGCACATGATGGGAACATTATTCTCCCATTATACAAGTCACTGGTCAGACCACACATGGAATATTGTGTACAGTTTTGGGCACCAGTGCACAGAAAAGATTGTAGAGCTTGAACAAGTACAAAGGTGGGCAACAAAAATAATAAAAGGACTGGGTAGACTGCAATACCCAGAAAGATTAGCAAGGTTAGGGTTATTTAGTTTAGAGAAAAGACGGCTTCGGGGGGACATAATAAATATGTTTAAATATATTAAGGGCCAATATAGAGATCTCGCTAAAGATTTATTTATACACAGGGCTGTATCTAGAACAAGTGGGCATCCTCTACGTCTTGAAGAAAGAAAGTTTCTACATAAACATAGAAAGGGATTCTTTACTGTTAGAGCGGTGAGACTGTGGAACTCTCTGCCAGAGGAACTTGTCATGGTGAATTCACTAACAGAGTTCAAGAAGGGTCTGGATGCATTTCTGGATGTAATAATATAACAAGTTATAGTGACTGGGATTCTAGAGGGGGGTCGTTGATCCAGGGATTTATTCCGATTGCCAGATTGGAGTCGGGAAGGAATTTTTTCCCTAAAATGAGGACAATTGGCTTCTACCTCATGGGGGTTTTTGCCTTCCTCTGGATCAACACTTTAGCACACTTTAATAAATGGGCTGAACTGGATGGACGTATGTCTTTTTTTCGGCCTGACAAACTATGTAACTATGTAATTCTTTCAAAGATGGACCCGAGCTGCGCTATAGAAAAACACGCAGCGGTGATCTCTCATGTGAACACCGCTGCGTCTTCCTCATAGCCCGCAGTGATAAAGTCACTGCTAATTGTTTAGATCCGTCTCTGGGTCCTTCCTGTCGGTCCCAGAGACGGATCTAAAAAGCGCTTGTAACACAGAGTTAAAACTCAGTGTGAACAAGCCCTTACTAGACCACCAATCACTGCATGCACCTCACTAATACATATATGAGCAGTACAGGACATGTAGTACCACACTGTACCGTAGAGAGGCACTACTAGACCACCAATCACTGCATGCACTACATTAATACAGGGGTTTTACAAGTAAATTGTTCATGATAATTGGTTGGATCTTCCATCAATCACATGACCTGAAGATCAGAAGCCTCTGGGACATTGTATGGTGAATGTGATTTCAAGATACAATGTCCTAGGAAAGAGCATTGTACGGTAAAAATATTGTATTCTCTACAACTGAAAACATTTTGCTATAATGTCTAGGTTTTAACAGTTATTTTGGTGTTGGAGGATTTCTCACTTTTTGTTAAAAATATTGTATCCTGAGAGGTCACTGTAGCTGAAAGTTGTTCATGTAGAACAACATATCTCCAACCCATCATTGGGAGCTCAGACCAAACCACAGGTCACACTAGATATCAGTTGGTGATTTTTCAACCAAAACAACTACCTTCCAGGATGGCATATACTAGCAAGAGGCCATGATTAACTATGGTGAGAAAATAAAGGGCCACTAAACCTAAAACAATAAGGCTATTTTCATACGGCTTAAATTGGGACGTATTTTGCCCCGTATTTCGTGCCGTACTGCGCTCAATGCGGGGCGAGATATATCCCAGTCATTACGGTAATCCACAGCTCTCATAGAGAACTATGGATTACGTCTCCTCTCCCCGCTCGAAAAATACGCCGCAGAGGGGAGATAAGTGACATGTCAATTACTAGCAGCGAATACGTGCCGAGAATAATGAATGTCTATGGGGAAGGCGGGCTGCCGGCCACGCGGGAGTCGGCGCAAGCTCCCGAAGTCCCGCCGTAATTGCGGGGCGTAATTACGCCCCGCAATTATGCCGTGTGAACATAGCCTAAAGCTTCATCTTCTTTCATTGCTGCTTAAAGGGATCTGTGTTGGACTTTGCATTTAGAGTTCTTACACTTTCCTCATTGGAGATCTCTAGATGCTCTGCTGTAATACATCAATATTGTGCTGCTCCTGATCCTTTGGTCATTTGTAGTACTTTCTGCTAATTAACTCCCAAATTATAGGTTAGTTAGTTTATTTTCATAATTACTGTAATATGCTTTATTACAGTCTGAGTAGAATTGGTCAAACTAATGCACAGATTGTAAGCTCTTCTCAGCAGGGCCCATTCTCCTCTAGTTTGATCTGTTAATATCTTTTTACTATATAATGTCTGTTTTTTGTCTGTACTTATAATCTCTACATTGTAAAGTGCTGCAAAATATGTTAGTGCTGTATAAATAAATATTATTATCCAAATAGGTGATAGCTGCCAAAAAGCCTGACTAGAGTTGTTCAGAATATACACGTGTTGGCAGCTACAGCAACACCTTCAGCTGAAGGGCAGTGATGTTTGAGTGTAGGGATCGGTATGATAGCGCAATGCATGGGTACAGGCTGCTATACACATCTCACCTTTCTTCTTCTGTACCAGCACAGTGTAGTTTGATTGCACAGAACTTAATCCTTCCACGGTGTAATGATAGGTGCAGTCATCCTCCTCATCTCGGAAAGAGCACTTTTCTGTCCTCTCGTCAACTAGCATGGAAACATGTCAGAAAAGTGATCAAAATACAATCTTAGCAGTCTTTCTAGAGCAGGCGTGCACAACATGCTGATAGGTAGGGGCCAAAATTATACTAAGCCGAACTGCTCGGAGCCACACAAGGGTTTTTTGCGGTGACATTCCTTCAGAATGGCTATAACTTTTCGGCAGAAAAGGAGCAATACTTTGTCTCTCATGTAAATGCCAATTTGTCCAGTCTGGATCAAACCCCCTATGTCGATCCTACACTTCTTTTATCACGCATTTGTCACCCCCCAACTTTTTCCCTCTACAAAATCTCCACAGCAACTGCTCACTGCTAAAAGCGGTATTCTCATTTCATTAATTAGCTTTACACATGTAGGCAAAGGTAAAGACTATTACCAAATACATTGCTTTTCTAATCTTGTGTCTCTACAGAGTTAGAAGCAGATATTATCTCCTGCTTGTGTACACAAGCCTCTCTAGTTACCGGCCACCGCTCTCTGCTCTCACAGCTGCCGCAGTGGTTGGGATGGGGACGTCACTCCAGAGTCAGACTGGGGTGCCTAGGGCCCACAGGTGGAGTTGATTCTAGGGGCCCACCGGTTGAGTTGTTTATGGACCCACAAGTGCAGCTTATTTTGGGGCTACAGCTACTATAAATGACTGTACATGGCTTCTATACTCTGCCTCTTGCTCTGCTTTTCTTCATCTCCTGAGGAAAAAAAAAAGATCAACTCCAGGTCTGACAATCTCAGGGACCCACCAGGAGTTTCCCCTGTGGGTCAGCCTGGGCCTGAGTCACTCCCTGCTATGGTTCTTATCTGGAAAACAGAGCTTGTTTAAATTACTTACTAACAAACTTTAAACTTTTTGCGCTCCCTAGCCCTGTTCACTGCTGTTTACAAACCTCCTGCAGTCATGTCACTGTATCAGGATCAGCTCGTAACAGCAGAACTGCTATGTTAATCACTACCATTGACCCACCCACAGCCTAACCAGGATGTGCGAGTCTGAAGCTGGCTGTGGCTCTGTAAAACAGCACAGTGAGACTACCCCATTAACTGCTCACCATTGTGGATACTCTCCTCGATCACTGTCCTCTGAGAAGGTCCACACACCTTCCACACTGCCACTTTCAGATAGAAAAAGCTAGCTTTGCTAACATTGGTTATTGAACCTTTTAATGGTTCGGCCACAGAGAATGAAGATGCCACGCATGTGCGGCTGTTTCTGCTTTCACCTATGGGAGTTCTGAATATAGCCAAGTGAGTGCACTCAGCTGTATTTGGAACTCCTATAGAAATGAATGGAGAATGTCATGAATGCGCATCCAACGTCATACACCGCGGCCGCACCACTCTGCCGCAGGCCATGGGTTGTGCAGGTCTGTGTTAGAAGATGTATCAGAAGTCCAGCTCTGTTTTCAGATGGTTAATGATAGAAATACAAACCTTTTGTAAGTTCATTCACCATCTTTATCTTAATTTCGCAGTTTTCACATTTTTTCCCCTTCTTCTCTCCAGTGCCCCATGCTTGGCATTGCACACATGTTCTAACATCCTCACAGGCTCCCAACAGGCGCTACTCGAGCAGAAAACAAGATAAAACAGACGTTTAACCACAAAGCCGAAAATAAAATCTGAATACAGGATTTAAACTTTTGTCTCAGTTTTCAAAGGTGCTTACAGGTAAATCGTTCCTGAGTACATGGCATGTAGAACATTTAATATAGGTTTTAAAAAAATTTTTGGGTTTTGTATTAAAAAATTTGGGGCTGAGAAAAAGGGAGAAAAAAATTTTGGGCAGCCCAAACCCAAATTCTTCTTTTTTTGGGGAAAAAAAATTTTTCCCCAAAAAATGGGAAATTTGGGCAAGGGAATTTTGACAAAAGGAAAAAAATGTGTCGGGAACGCTAATTTTTTTGCAACCAAATTGATCCCCCCTTTCTGTCCATTTTTTTTGTATTTTTTGCCATAAAATTTTCCACAGTTTTTTCCCTGACTATAAAAATTTTTTACATTACACAAAACCCAAATGGGGTTTTGAAAAATTCACAGGGGCCCCGCTCCCGGGGCGGGAAAACTCGGCGCCCCACACTGACAACGTCCACAAACGCATTTCCCTCGGTTATTGCACAGGCCCTGAAAAATAGTTTTTTGTGTCAGCACTAACACTTGTTTAACACAAGTGTTCTTCGGGTTCCATTTTTGAAGGGTTAGGCTTGTTTCACAGGGAGTTTTTTATTAACAAAACGCTTTTTAGTTTCGTCTGGGGGACCCAAAAAAGGACAAACCCCAAAGAGACCATCTAACAATTAGCCTTGAGTTTAAATCACTGCGGGAAAACGGGAACACCCCAGGGGCGTTCACACTGAGATCGCCGCTGTTGTTTGCCCGGGCGCCTGTCGGTCCGCTCATGGACCCATAAAAAGAATTGAAATTTTCAATTCTTGATCGCTTTCCGACACGAGGGTAAAAACACAAAAGGGGCGATCTCTAGGGAAAACCCGCGCTGCTTTGTTCCTCGTTGCCCGCACGTTAAAACATGGAAAAATTTGTTAGATGCACTCGGGGTTCGTCCTTTTTGGCCCCGAGACCCATCTCCCAAAGCGAAATTTTTAATACGGACCCCAAGACTCCGTGGAACAACCCCCTTACTCCCAAGCCCTAAACAAATAAAAGAAAGGCCCAAACCACCCCTTTTTCCAAACCCCAAACATTTTTTGATTGCTGGAGGGAACACTTTCAAAATTCCAGCCCCTTCCCCAAACCCAAGGTTGAACCCCACGCAGCCTCCCATGTAAACAAGGGGCCCCCTATTTTAAAATGAAAAAGGGGAAGGGGGGGGGGGTTTTCGGGGGGGGGGGGATCCCCCATTATAACTATTTTACAGTCCCCTTGGGGAAAGTATTCGGCCCCTGAACTTTTCAACCTTTTTTGCCACATTCAAGCTTCAAACAAAAAGATAAAAAAAAAAATTTTTTTTTTTTTCTTTAAGAATCAACAACAAGTGGAACACAATTTTTTTGAAAAAATGGAACAAAATGTATTGGATAATTTTTAAAATTTTGTATAAAAAAAAAAAACTAAAAAAATTTTTTTCGAAGGCAATGTATTTTTCCAATTTTAAAGAAAAAAGTCTCCCAAAATTCATTTTTTAAATTTTCATGAATTAGTTTTTAAAAGTTTCCAAATTTTGGGTTTCAAATTTATTTGTAAAATCTTCCCTGTAGGTAGCCATGTTGAAGATACAAAGCCCTTTTCCTTTTCCCTTTTTTCCTGCAAAGACAGTGCGGCAGGGGGGGGTTTTGCTTTACGTCAGCACATGGGTTAGGGGGGTTGGAAAAAGTCTGAAAGGGTTTTAAAATTTATTAGGAAGAGATGGAGTACAGGAAAACCCCTTCTCCCCGACAAATGAGGGGGAAGTGAGAAGGGGGTGAAAAAACCCCATTTTTTTTATAGGTTTGTACTTAAATTTTTAGGCTTTTTTATTTTAGAACTCCCACAATATAATAGAACTATCATCTGTTAATAAATTATTTGCCTTTTATATACAATTTAGAAGACTAAAGCCCGATCTACCCCGGGCTATACAGCAAAACCCCAAACTTTGGGGTACACCGAAAAAAAAATGTCAGCCAAAGGTGTATGTTCAAGTGGTCAGGGTGAAAATAAAAAGTGTTGGGTTTCTTAAAAGTACACATAAGGATAGGATACAAACTTAAATGAAAACAGACTTTTTTTCCCCGTATTTTCCCCGTCTACCCCAGCAAAGCCTGAAAGGAAGCTGCACAAAACAGAAAATGTCAACCAATGGTGTATGCTCAAGTGGGCAGTGTGAAAAGTGAAATATTTTAAGATTATATAGAAAAAATAAAAATAGGATACAATCCAAAATGAAAAAAAAATTAATAAAAACCTGACTTAAATAACTTTCTGATGATTTCTTTTCCTTTTTTAAGCTAAAAAAAAATTATAATTAAAGGGGGCTCAGGGTTTTCGCCACTTCTTTAAATTTTCTTGGCTTGTTGCCCCCCTTTTAAAGCCCAATTTGGCTGTAATTTTTCCTTTTGTATTTTTTTTATTTCAGGTTTTCTTGGAAAAATTTCCCGTAGCAAAATTTTGGTTACAAAAAAAATCATCTGTGAACCCAAAACCCCCCCCAAATCACATACACTTAAGTGCAGACGTGTTTGTAAGAGATTTTTTTGAAAGTTCTTTTTAAAACATATGTTTAACCCACAAGGCAGCAAAAGCTGAAAAGCCCCCCCACCATCCCCCTTAAACCAATTTCACAAGAAGCCAAACCCCTTTGCCGGGGGACTTTTAAGTTGTTGAACTGGCAGAATTCTCCTTGATATTGGTGGTCTGGGGACTCGCCATAACACTGGCAAACGCCACAAAGACATTCTCCTCTTCCTGAGCAAATCTCTGTACTATTAGGAGCAATACATGACTGGCTGTCCGTAATTTGTAAAGATGAACAGTTACAGAATTCTCCTCTCCTGTAAAAATAGACATAAACATAGCAAACACCTCTTGGCATTCATGGCCCAGAAAATAAGACACACTCCCAAAAAAATCAGAATGTTGCATTCATGCAAGAACATGGCCCCACCAAACATAGATAATCTTCAACTACACAGCGGTTAAGGGGGTTGTCCAGTAAAAGAAAAAAAAAGTATATCCTATTGGGGCCAGGGTAGTCCAAAAAAAACAAAAAAAAACTTACCCTTTCCTACCTCTGCCACGTTTTTCCCCCAAACTCCTGGTATCCGATTTCCCTCAAGTTTTCCCGTTCCGTTTTCCCGACACAGGGAAAACCAGCCTCCATTAACAAAGGAAGTGACCCCTATAGGGGCTGGAGGGGAACCCAGAAGGGGGAAGGTGAAGGAGATGATCCCCCTGGGGGAGTTCAGGAACAACAGTGACAGCTTTTCTGACCCCCCGTAGAATGAAAAGAATAAAATATTAATATATATTAAGAAAAACTTTTAAAAAAAACCCAAAAGTTTGGTTTCCTTAAACCCGGGTTTTTTATTTAAAAGCTCCCGGAAAAGGGCCATTTCTGCTGCAAATTTGGGGAATTCAAAATTTTTTTGCTAAAAAGAAAAGGGCAGTATGGGAACACTGGGTAGAGGGTTTGGAACCCCAATAAAATAATCAAAATGAATTTTTCCAAAGTTGGAATTTTGGGGGGTTTGGGGCCCCCCTTTTTCCCAAAAATAAAGGTGGGTCCCCCCGGGTTGGTATGGGGGCACTTATCAGACTTTGTTGGAATAAACCTAAAGGGGAAATTTCCAAAGAAAGTTTAGTGGGGGGCTCCCCATTTAAAATTTTAAGTCTTAAAATGGTTTTTTTTTTACTTTTTGGGGCAATTTTTAATTTTTTAAAATAAACCCCCCCGAAAAAACCGCATTACAAAGTATCCCCCTTTTGTATCCTCCTCCTTTCCCCACAAGCAATAGCTTGGGAATATTAAAAAAAAAACCCTAGTGTTATAGAGAGAAAAAGAGATTTAGGAAAGAAAAGAAAGAAGGGCCAAAGAGGGAGAAAAAGGAGAGAGAAAATGGCCTTAAACCCAAAAAGATTTGGATCCAAAAACAGCTGTTTTCCCCTCTTGTAAGGGTGAAAAATTTCCTAATTGGGGGCCCACGAAAATAATTTTTTTAAACTGGGGAACCCCCTTTTAAGGGCTATTTACACTTACCTGCTCACAAGGGCACACATCACACAAGACTGAGGCTTCGATTTGCAGTCCATTTGTAAAGGTAGATGGTTTAAGGATGACATTGCCTGACGGCTTTTTAACGGGCAGGGCACAAAATTTTTTATTAAAAAACTTTTTTTAAGAAGGCCCTTTTCATTTTACCTTGAAAGTACCCCTAAAAAACAGCCCAAAAAGGGGAAAATAAAGTGAGCCCCCCTTTTCTTCCCCCCCTCTTTTTTTTGTAATAAATTTACACATCAAAAAGGATTATACCCCCACTTGTGACACTCACCACTTCACCCACCCTTCACCTTTTTAAAGGGTCCAGCTCCCCGTTTTAAATTTGGCGGATCCTATGAGAAATGATAAATTCCCTGGAACGGGGGAGTATTATCATCCCTTATATCCCTTTTTTGGGGCGGAAAGGGGTACGAAAAGAGCATAGGAATTTTTGCCCATGAATTTTTAGCTTTAAACCCTTTAAAAATTGTTAAATGTGATGAAAAGGTTTTTTTTTGACTAAAATTGTATTTTTTGGGGGAATGCTCAGAAACCCTTTATTGCAACTACCAAAA
>JAODAL010046541.1:0-30826 GCA_025379985.1 Phyllomedusa bahiana | reverse complement strand
AAATAAAAGTCTTCCACTGCTTCAGTCCTGGAACAGATGCTAAAAAATCTTCTGGGCAGGGGACTGGAGACTTGGCGACTACATCTCGTGGCCCACATGAGCCCGGGTGGGGACTGAAATGGAGAGGAGGGAGGAGGAAAATTGGAGCAGAAGCATTGTCTGGTGAAATGAGTGGATTTTCTACCCAGCTGACAAGAGAGGAGGAGCAGGAGCACCCGGAGGAGGTGGATGGAGATGAGGAAGACGAGGCAGATGACCCCCAACCCCTTTGGCAGTATACAGGGAAATGGAGGCAGGAGCCCTCGGAGTCACTTGTGCAGATGGCCCGCAGCATGCTTATTTGCCTGGCTAGTGACAGCCGAATAGTCAGCATCCGGCAGAGGGATGACTTCTGGCTCTCCACCTATTGGACCCCGCTACCGTCCAAAATGGGAGCCTTTTTCCCAAAGCTATTGAGAGGGGGGCAAACTAAATTTACTATGGGGAAAAATCCTCCTAATCAGTTGGCGCTGCCTATGTGCGGCATCGTCCCTCCTCTGACAGGTCTGACCGGGGGGTTCTCAGCGCTCACGAACTATTTGCCGCGGCTGCTGGGGAAGGTGGGGGGGTGGAGCAGTAACCAGCTCCATCAGAGTAACCTAAGTCTGGAGTCATGATGAGCAGCTTCCTTCACCCCCTAGTGAGGAGGGCAGTCGCCTTCCAGCAAGCAGCAGCAGGACCTGGAGCAGTCCCTGAACCAAAGGTTGGGGGCCTACTTGGACAGCACTTCCCCACCTCATTTTAAAGATCCGCGGGAAACTACTGGGCAGCCAAATGGATGTGTGGCCGCAACTTGCCGAATTTGCAGGGAGAAGCTGTCCTGCCCGGCCAGTAGTTGTGGCATCAGAGCGGTGTGTTCAGTGCGGCGGGGGCCATCGTTACCCCAAGGAGAACCCGCTTTGTCCACGGGAAATGTGGGGAAGACGACCTTTGTCAAGATGAATCAGGGGTGGATCGGCCAGATTTCCACACCCAATGCTTAGGCGTCAGTCTGGTTCAAACTACCTGCCTCAGCCAAATATTCTGATGCCGCCACCCCGCCTGAATGCCACACATCTGCTGACAGTTTCTCCATCTTTCCTACCACCATCTTTACCAGGGACTGGTATTGCCCCCACCTCAACCAACCCTCTATGACCTCATGCTGCTGCTGTTGCTGTTGCCGTGACATCCACACTGTGTCATTGTGCCACTCTCTGACCTCATGCTGTTGCTCATGCCGCTGACACCTCAAATCTCTGTCTTTGTGCCACTCAGTCGCGTACTCCTAATTTTTCCAACTCAAGAATTTTTCATAGTGCCAATGTCTGACCTTATGCTGCTGCTGTGGCTGCTGCCATGTCTCCACACTGTGTCATTGTGCCACTGCCTGACCTCATGCTGCTGCCGCCGTGACCTACTCTCTCAGTCTTTGTGCTACTCTGTGTCTTCCTCCTGTTTTGCCAACTCTATTATGTTATTGTGCCACTCTCTGACCTCATGCTGCTGCTGTGACTCCTGCCATGCCCTCCACACTGTGTCATTTGTGCGACACTGTGGCCTAATACTGTTTTGCCACCTCCAGAATGTCATTTGTGCCACTGCCTGACCTCGACTGCTGCTGTTGTGACCTTACTCTGTGTGATTGTGCCACTCCTGTGGCCTAATACTTTTTGCCACTCAGAATGTCATTGTGCCACTTTCTGACTCATGCTACTGCTGTGGCTGCTGCCGTGTCCTCCACACTGTGTCATTGTGCCACGCTGACTCATGCTGTGCCGCCGTGACCCGCTCTCAGTCATTGTGCCGTTGTGGCTTCCTCACTGTTTGCACTCAAATGTCTTGTGCCACTGCCACCTCATACTGCTGCTGTTGTGACCTCCCTCTCAGTCATTGTGCCATCTGTGGCCTTCCTTGTTTTGCCACCTCCAGAATGTCATTGTGCCACTGCCTAACTCATGCTTCTGCCGCCGTGACCTCCGCTCTCAGTCATTGTGCCATTCTGTGGCTTCCTCCTGTTTTGCCACCTCCAGAATGTCATTGTGCACTGCCTGACCTCATAGCTGCTGCTGTTGTGACCTCCCTCTCAGTCATCTGTGCCACTCTGTTGCCTAGTCCTGTTTTTGCCACACCAGAATGTCATTGTGCCACTGCCTAACCTCATGCTTCTGCCGCCGTGACCTCCGCTCTCAGACATTGTGCCATTCTGTGGGTTCCTCCTGTTTTGCCACCTCTACACTGTGTGATTGTGCCACTCTGTGGCCTAATACTGTTTTGCCACCTCCAGAATGTCATTGTGCCACCGTCCTGACCTCATGCTGCTGCTCGTGTGCCTCGCTCCTGTCGTGACCCTGTGTCCATTGTGCCACTATTCTGACCCTCATGCTGCTGCTTGGCTGCTGCCGTGTCCTCCACACTGTGTCATTGTGACACTTTCTGACCTCATGCTGTTGCTGTGGCTGCTGCCGTGTCCTCCACACTGTGTCATTGTGCCACTGCCCGACCTCATGCTGCTGCCGCCTGTGAACCTCCCGCTCTCAGTCATTGTCCATTCTATGGCTTCCTCCTGTTTTGCCACCTCCAGAATGTCATTGTGCCACATGCCTGACCTCATGCTGCTGCCGCCGTGACCTCCCCTCCATCATTTGCATTCTGTGGTTTCCCTCCGGGTTTTCCCACCCCAAATGTCATTGTCCCAGCCTCCCTCATGCTGTGTGGTGCCGCCGTCCCCCCTCCACACTCTTCACAAATGTTGCCACCTGAGCTTAAAGCTTTTTTTTTTTCCAAAATTTTCACTGGCGGATTTATCAGGCTACATTCCCGCTTGATTTTTTGGTCAGTTTGCCCCCTTAAAAAGCCCCGGGAAATTTTTTAAATAAGGTTCAAAAACGGCGGCAGTCATCTGCTTGTCATACTAAAACACAAATTTTAGAAGACCCAAACCCAAACTCCCCTGCATATTTAAGCATGGCACAACGTTTCAGCACCCTGCGGGTCTGTGCAGCCTGAAAAAAAGCCCGCTTTTTAAAAAGGATTTTTCCCGAGTAATTCGGACCAATTTATTTTGTCGGAAAAATTGGCAAGTGACCGAATCGAATTTTTGAGAAATTCGCCCATCTCTAATCCTTATCAAATGCGTGCGACATTTTAGCTCCATATGAATCCTTTCTTGAAAGACATAGTAACCTAGTAGATAAGCCTGCAAAAAGACACAGGTACATCAAGTCCAACTTTTAACCCTAGAGTGTTGATCCAGAGAAAGACAAAGATCTCCATGAGGCAGAAGTCAATTGTCACATACCAAGGAAAAAATTCTTCCCCTCTCCAAATATGGCAATCAATGATACAATAGTTACATAATTTGTAAAGCTGAAAAAAATACAAATCTATCCAATTCAGGCTATTATTCAACAGTGTTGATCAAAGCTACTACAAGAAACCTCATGAGGTAGAAGCAAAGCATCCTCTTTATAGGAAAAATATAAATTCCTTTCTGACTCCAAATTTAGACATCAGAACCCTGAAATAACAACCATTTTCCAAAATCCTAGTCACTATAATTTTCTATATTATTACACTCTAGAAATGCATCCAGACCCTTTTATAAAGTTCCCCATGACAACTTCCTCTGGTAGAGTGTTCCTGTAATTTGCTAATTGCCGGCCATTGGTCCTATATATTGTACATGTCCCCTGCACTCTCTGCCAGTTTGTTGGTGTGCGTTAGCTTGTCTAGAGAGAGTTTGGAGTTCTGTTTGATTACCCGTGTACCAGTCCATTCCGCTATGTTTCCTGACCTTGCCTGTTTTCCGCCTGCCCTGACCGTCTGCCTGTCTCTGACCACGAACCTCTGCCGCCCGTCCTGACCTCTTGCCTGTCCCCGACTACGCCTCTGGATTATGATTCTGTACCACGCAGTACCCCGGCCGCCATCGCAAGCAAGTCACGTCAGGGGTAGCGACCTGGTAGCCTCACGCCGCAGAAAGTCCATCCCGCTTTTCGGCGGGCTCTGGTGAATACCGGGGGCTACTTAGACTCCGCTCCCTGGCATGGCTTAACTATCATCGCTTGCGGTGGTCCTGCGAATCCACCGAACCATTACAGTTCCACAGTCTCACTGCTCTCGCAGTATAGAATCCCCTTTATATTATTATGTATAAACCTTCTTTCCTTTTGATGTAGAGGATGCCCCCTTGATATGGATAGAATCCTGAGTTTAAATAGATCATTTGAGAGATCACTAAATTGACCTTTGATATACTTATTCATATCTATTAAAGGGGTTATTCTCACTACAATGATTAGTTTCCAACATGTAGGGTCAGGTAATTAAAGACTTTTTCTGAATACATCAGTCTCTTGATTTTACTGTACTCAAGAAATAAGAAAGATTTTATCTCCTCTGAGAGCGCACGGGTTTCTATGCTTAGCTGACCATAACTCTGTTACCTGATTAGAGCAGAGAGCAGGCAGTGACATCACCATGTTCAGAGAGCTCACTCTGAGCAGACTAATTATCTCTCACATGATTAGCTTTTTTATAGATAGGAAATAGTTTTCGCTCCTCAGAGCACTTGTAGGTTTGTTTACTCAAGATTGAATCTCCTACACTTAGGGCGCGTTCACACGGTATAGGACAAATACCGGCCCGTTTGCCGGCCGGTATTTGTCCTGTTTTGCGCCCGTCCCCACGGCCGCGGGAAGGGGGGTGGCTTTTCTCCGCGATGAGTGGAGAAGAGCCCACCCATTGAGAAGCACAGATTCCGTCCGGTTTTCGGACGGAAGATGGTGCTTGCTCAATGTTTTTTGACCGGTCCGCGGGCGGCAAAACCGCCGGGCGGAAAACCCGTGCAGTGGGGAATGCTACACGGGTTTTTCATAGAGCACAATTGTGCTAATTTTCAGCCGGTTTTTTCAGGCGGTCTGAAAAACCGCAAACCGGCCAAAAACCCGTGCCGTGGGGACATACCCTTACGTCTATATTATTTCTCAGCTAGTTACAAAGAAGCTAAATATGCTAATCACTACTAAAGAACGACCCTCAGCATGACGAGATTAGAGTGAAAGAAAAGCTGGCTGTGACTGTAAAACTGCATGGTGAGAAAACCCCTTTAAGTCACCCTAAGTCTTCTCTTTAAACTAAATAATGCTAAGGGCGACATTTTTTAATACACCAGCGCTGTTTTTTTTGGTCTATTTTGTGTCAAAAACACTTTTGACGCCATATTCTCGATGTAAATGAAAGGTCGTACACAAAAACTAGGCACATTATACGTCGGGCGCTACACATTGTAATGCGCCTAAAAAGGTGCATTACAAATGGTAGCAATGAAACGCTTTGCTCCTCCGTAACGCTATTTAGGCACATTACATACACTAGTAATGATACATTAGGGGCCTCTGTTACGCAATGCACCTCGATAGGCGCATTACATACACTATCAATGATATGCTATGTGCCGCACTTGGCGCAATGCGCCTTTTAAGCCGCATTAAGTTTACTATGCAAGGTATACCTGACGCCAGATTTTTGAGAGGATCGGACTTTAACCGATTTAATGCACCTAAAAACTGCTGCGGCGCCGCCAATTTTCCGACATTTTTCGCCCTAAGTCCTAACAATTTTTTGCCCTAAGTCTAATAATATTTCTGGGTATAGTAGCCCACCCATTCCTCTTATTATTTTTTGTAGCTTGAATCTTTGAACCTGCTCTAGCATTTTGTATTCTTTGTACAGCACTGCCCAAAACTATACACAATATTTCATATGTGGTCTAAATAGTGATTTGTATGGAGGTAGAACTATGTTCTCATTGTGTCTATCTAAGCCCCTTTTAATACACCCCATTATCTTATCTGCCTTGACAGCAGCTGCCTGAAACTCATTGCTACAGTTACTGTAAGATTACTGTTTACTAAGATTTGAAAGTTTTCTACATATTAGAATTTTTCAATTTAAAAAGTAATCATAGTGCATAACCTTGCAGCTATAAGTGTTAACCCTCATCTGCCACTTCTCTGCCTAAGTCCTCAAAACTCTTTGTAACAGTATACTGTCCTCCATTGTGTTTTTTACTTTACATAGTTTACTATCTTCTGCAGATATTGATATTCTAGTGTGCAATCCATCTGTAATAGCATTAATCAAATCTTTGTGTGGTTATCTCAACATGTAGTACATGACATGTGCATAAGAGTAAATACAAAACGTAGTCTGATGAACACAGTGGATTTTCAATGGAAAAAGAGTCTTTCTTGTTATTATACTAGTAGTTTTCTCAGTACAGACTTTCACAGGCATCTTCATATTTTCTCTGTCTTACAGCTTCAAATCCAAGCGGTCTCTCCTCCCAGTAGGCGTGTCTTTCCTCACTGAAGAGTTTTGACCTCCTCCCTGTGTCCTCACCAGTCCTCTTCATTCTGTGTGAACAGTGGAAGGGAGAGGATGTCACAGCTCTGCAGACCTCCTGCAGTAGTCAGTTCTCATGTCTGTAGAGCTGGCACCTCTCTCCTGGGCTCCAATCCTTGTAACCAGAACACCTGTATTGCTGTAAACAGTTATACATACAGCCACCTAATATTACATAAAGTGACATCTTGACATTGTGTCTAGCAGAGAGTATTATACCCTGTTTCCCCCAAAAATAAGACATAGTGCATTTTTTTATGTGATTCAGAGTTTGGCTGCTTATGCTAATGTTTGTGATGAAATCACTACAGTATATTAATACATGTTGATGTTTTGTTCAACAATAAATGTGAATTCTTGTTCATAGAAAAAAAAACATCCCCTAAAAATAAGTCTTAGCTCGTCTTTAGGAGCAAAAATGAATATAAGACATTGTGTTATTTTGGGGGAAACAGAGTATGTGTGTTATGTGGGTGGGGGCAGCAGAGTGTATTATATGTGTGTTATATGGGTGGGGGAGCAGAGTGTATTATATAAGTGTTATGTGGGTGGGGAGAGCAGAGTGTATTATATGTGTGTTATACAGGTGTGGGGAGGAAATCTAGTATTGCCCAGACTAGTAAGCACAGAGAGCACAGAACAGCCAATCACAGCGGTGGGGGCGTGTCCCGACCAGGGGGTTGAACTATATATCAGGCAGTCAATCACAGCAAAGGGGGCGTAACCTGACCCAAGGCTGCAGTTTTAGGGGTAAAACATACAGATTAGTTAACAGCTGCTATACTAAATGATTTAGGTAATAGAAATGAATTGCAAAAGTGCTTATTTTTTACTGTCCCTATCATTACAGATATGATTTTTGTAGTGAGAGAATGATTTACAGTCGAATTACAGTTAATGGATAATTTTATTTTTCCCCAAATTCTGATGAATGTGGTATAAGGTAGTAAGTTGGAAGAAGGAGGGGGAAAAGATGGGGAAAAAGCTCTAGAAAAGAGACAGATTTTATGAAACAAATGGAAAGAGATCCCTGGCATTTGGTGGGGGGCTTAAAAGATGCACATGGAGTGTCATATTCTGTCAATAGGTGATCATCAAAACAAATTGCTGACATAGTTCTTTATGGAATATAAAAGAAAAAATTGGATAAGATTTTAAGAGCATGTATTTTGTCTGTCATTTATATTGGAAATGGATAATACAATAAGTTAGAAGACTAGAAGTAGATTCAATGGGCCTCATTTATCAAAACTGTCCAATACTAAAACAGTTTTTGTTACTCATAGCACCCATTCAATGAAAAATGAAAGCTGAGCTCTGATTGGTTACTGGTTACGGATTGGGCAACAAAGACAGTCTCACCATTTAACAGTGTTGAGAAATGCTGCTAGGAAGTTTTTAATTGGATTTGAATGTTGCTTTGGCCATCATTGTAAAGTAAGCAATATTTAAAATGCTTGTCATTAAAAATATTTATGCTTTACCTAATACAGGTCTTTTTTTGCACCTTTAACTTGCTCTCTTCTCTCCATGTTGACAGACCACCACTGTGTGCTTTCAGTTGCGGCCAGTATTACAGTAATGCCATAAATGACATAAAGTTATCCAGTTCTATAGAGAAGGCTTCATAATTTTTATAGGATGATTCAAAATGTGGTCAAAGTCTTTCAAGGAAAGTATTTTCATTTGGGTATTAAATGTTAAGGCAGGGGTGTACTTCATTTCTTAGAAATCTTCCCAGAACATTTATTAAATACATTTGGAGCAGATTTGGATACTACCACTGTATGAATGCTCCATTGCTTTATTGTACTTGCTACATCATTGGAAGTACAGTATAATGCCTGCTTAATATTTCTTTTTTGTAGATTCTGTAGGCACCGTATTCCATTTTGAAAAGTAAAGATCAGTTACAGTGTTGAGTGACCGACTGCTACAAAATAAGGAGGACAAGGGTATCCACATAGAATCCTTTTGCATGGCTGCCATGACATTTGGCAGGCATGTTATAATTCCCTTTTTCCTTTTCATGTGCCACTGGCTGAAAGCTTCACAGATACGCTCATTTGGTTTTGTGCATGTGCTAGTTCAGTGTTAGACTGAAGTTACTTAGGCACACCAACAGGGCTTTCTGAATGATTGGGCATACTATGCAGATGTCTGGGGGCTCTTATGAGGATAGGGTCCCTTCAGGCAGCTGGTGAAAACCAGAGCTTTATTTCCGTTATCCTGCATGCACAATCATTAAGTAGTTTTGTCATGAGCGTACCTTTGTGCTCAGATGCTGGTCTACTTGTAGCAAGCTACCAGCCAACCAGTTCAGAGAATGCAGAGGGTGGCGCTTGCAGTTGTTTCTCCCAGTAATTTCTATGGGACTTTGGAACACCCATACACCACGCTATTGCCATTTACTTCCACCTTATAATAAAGGTGAGCCTCCCTGGAGCAGCTTTCCCGGATTCCTGTTCCCGTGATCGCAGTCATCTTCCCCCACATGATGAAAACTCTTTGCACTTCAAGCAGTCAGTGTGCTCATCTTCATGCTTCATAAAGCTGCCACACAGGAATACACAGGGAAAAACTTCTTAGTTCTTTTTTGTCTCTCCCATACTTTCTATTGCCTGCTCGAGTAGAGACCAGCAGTGCCTTTTCTGCCTGTAACTGTACTTTGCTAAACACCCCTCACATCTATCTACCACTGTTGTAGTAGCAGGCAGATAATAAGGGGGATTTAGAGCATTAAAGTAGCAGTCAAATAAAGAGAGAGCATACTTACTGTGCTGCACTAAAGCTCCCTCATCACCTGACTGGTACTATTCTATCACCGTGCCACTGTCAAGGAAGAATTAGTGTAGCACAATACATTACATAAAGTAGTAGGTGTCACTGGTGCTCCTGCAAACCACAAACTGGGTCACTGGTGTACCGTGTCCCAGTGGTGAGCGCCACCGCAGTCCAAATGTTGGGCCGCAGAGGCACTCGCAGCTCCACTCCGTCCTGCAACTACTCACCTGTCTGTGCTCCTGCCGATGTCTCTGCTTGCTGCCGTCTGCATCCCCGCTCTTGAGCGCACGCTTGCGCCGGCTCTGTTCAATTCAAAGGGCCAGCGCATCAGTGATTAGGAATCACTGGATGCTGACCCTATTTAACCCTACCCCTTCCTGATCCCTTTGCTGGATCTGTAGTGCCCTTGAGCTTACTGAGAAAGCGTTTCCTAAGTCATTGCTACTGTTTCTGTGTACCGTACCACTTGCCCCCGTCCCACGAACACAAACCTGTCCTGACCTTCCTGCCTGTCCCCGACTATGAGTGCCATACAATTGCCAAGTCGCGTCAGGGGTAGTGACCTGGTAGTACTCCCACTGCAGCAAGCCCAAGCTGCTTTGCGGTGGGATCTGGTGATTACCGGGACCTACTAAGTTTCTGCACCCTGGCTTGCCTTATACCACCGCTAGTAGTGGTCCAGAGGACCCACTACACCTGACTATTACAGTAAGATCTGGCCTTGGATATCGCCATGGTGCCTCTACCAAGCGTCACTGATCTCATCTCCATCTCGCAGCAGACGCAGCAGATTGCGCAACAAGTGCAGCAACTCAACCAGCTGTCCTCCATGATGCAGCAGCTCCTCACCCCTCAGTAGCAGCAGCCGTCTTCTGTGGTTTCCTCAGCATCGTTCTACGTGTTACCCCATTCTTCCTCAGCAGTTCCTCTGGGTGTTCTGTGACTGCAACACCATGTCCCTATGCTTAACTGGAAGACGGGAGACGTCTCGCATTGAGGACAAGACTGCCAGTCTTGTTGCTTAATGACACCTCACCCGCAGTGTCTCACTTTTCCACTGACGCCTCCCAAGCCTCTGTCGGGTCTGCCTGCTCCATATCAGGACTTTGATCACAATTCCTGAGGTAGCGCCGGTTTTGGCGAGAAACGCGTCGTTAGTGATTTTAATTTTTGTATGTTTCTAATAGGTGTATAGCCTTTTTATGAGTTGTTTATTTGATTAAACATCTTTATTTTTTAAACTCCTTGTGCTGCTTGGAGATTCAAATAGATGAGCGCCGGGAACCATATTTTTTCTTCCAGTTTCTATTGCTTATACCCGCTGCCGCATTGTTTTGCGGCTTTGGAGAGGAGTTCCACGGCTGCCGCAGATGGACCTGAGTTGTGTCCTGTATGTGCTTATGAGAGTTGTGCCTATAGACTAGCCGCACAACCGTACCAGGTGAGTCCGTACTTATTAGTGTACCTCACCAATTGTTGATGCACGGACATACTTCACCATAAAGAGCGCCCCTCTCTTTTTTGTCTTTCTTCTCTGCTATCTGTACCTGAGACTCAGACCATGTCGACCTACATACAAGAGAACCTCCTGAAGGGGTTTATCTGCTGGTGCCAGGGTCTTCTTTGTAGAGAAGGTTCGCTATGCCCCTGTATAGACTACCATTTTCTCGACAAGATAAACACGAAGAACCAGTACCTTTTAATCACAGAGCTCTTGGACCGACTCCGTGGCACCAGAATTTTTTCCCAATTACACTTGCAGGGGGCTTACAATCTTGTTTGGGTCTGTAAAGGTGACGAGTGGAAGATGTCCTTCAATACCCGAGACAGACATTTTGAGTACTTGGTTATGCCCTTCAGTCTGTGCAATGCCCCAGCGGTTTTCCAGGAATTCATGAATGACATTTTCAGAGACCTCCAGTATTCCTGCCTAATGGTCGACTTGGATGATGTCCTGGTTTTCTCACCCAACCTAGAGTCCCATTGGATCCATATGCGCCAGGTACTGAAGTGTCTACGAAATAATCACCTCCGCATCAAGCTGGAAAAGTGTCTCATACACCAGATCAGTCTTCCGTTTCTCAGGTTCATAATCTTGGACAAGGGTCTGCAGATGGACCCCGCTAAGTTGTCTGCCGTCTTCTAGTGGCCATGGCCCTTCGGTCTCCAGGTCACACAGCATTTCCTAGGTTTTACTAAATATTACTGCCAGTTTATCCTGCATTTCTCTACGGTGGTTGCACCAATTGCGGTTCTCCCCATGAAGAAAGGTAACTCAAGGCTCTGGCTGAAGAAGCCTTTTCTAGGTTAAAACTAGTGTTTTCCTCTGCACCCATCCTGTCTCGATCAGATACCGAAAAACCTTTTCCCCTAGAAGATGACACCTCTTCCATGGCGGCTGTGGCGGTCCTCACACAGAAAGGACCCAAAGGCAAGACCTGTACATGTGGTTCTTCTCTAAGATGTTTTCTCCTGCAGAGTAGAATTACACCATCGGAAACGGGAGTTACTGGTCATCAAGCTGGCCTTGGAAGAGTGGCGCTACCTCCTGGAGGGGCATGTCATCCAGTTAATTTTTACACCGACCACAAAAACCTTCTGTACCTTCAGACGGATCAGCGACTAAATCCACGTCAAACCAGGTGGTCCCTCTTCTATTCCTGTTTTGATTTCTTAATCCATTCCATCCTGCAGATAAGAATGTCAAGGCCAATGCCCTTTCCCATACTTCTGACATTATAGGGAAAGAGGGAGCCCCCCGGCTCCAACATGTTCCTCCGGGCAAGATGTATGTGCACCCAGCGCTCCGGAAGAAAATCCTACAATGGGGACATTGCTCTCTGGTGGTCGGACATTTTGATAAACAAAAATCTTGTGGATTAATTTCCTGTTTTTATTGGTGGCCAGATCTTGTTAAAGATATTAAGGAATTTGTGGAATCTAGTGATTGCAACAAGACATCTCGACTCAAGCCAGTGGGTCTGCTACAACCCTTCCCTATTCCGAAGAACTTGTGGAACCATATAGCAATGGACTTTATCACTGACCTTCCACCCTCCCACAGTAATATTATCATTCGGCTGTTCACCGACCGCTTTTCTAAAATGTATTTCATCCCGTTGCCTGGTTTTCCTTCTGTCCCACACCTCGCCAGTCTTTTCATCCGGCTACATGGACTGCATCAACATATAGTCTCGGATTGGGGGGTTCAGTTTGTCTCGAAGTTTTGGTGTGCCCTTTGCTCCCAGCTACAAAATAAACTGGACTTCTCTTCGACTTATCATTAGTGTTGAGCGATTTTTATCGACAAAGTTGAAATCGGCAAGGTTTTTATGGTGATCGAAAATTTCCTTGATCATGCGTTTATTAATGGTTAAAATCTGTGCTTATCTATTAAGATCGCGCCTTTTTCGGCGCTTCCTGTAAAAAAATTTTGGCGGCCAGACAAATCAGATTACAATAGAGCAGGGTGAGATGTGTGTGCGACGTCATGATGGGTTGTGTATGTTGCGATTGGCATGGAAAAATCACATTGACATCGTTGTACATAGAACAGAGTTTATGTTTAAGCCATCAGTGTCTATCAGCGTCTATAGGGATAGGGACCTGCGCTCTGCCTGTGGCCGCAACAGCTCAGCGAAATTAGTCTTTTTCTGCCAGAGTAAAACCTCTACTATGAGCTGTGTTCCTTCCATTTTAGTTTGATTAGAGATTTTAACATTTTCTGTTGTTAGCTAGAGAATTTTAAAGCGTCTTCTACCGCTGTAAGTTCACGGCGGTGGGCGCGGGGGGGGGGGGGGGGGACCGGGGCGACACAGACAAGCTATCTTATAAAGACACATGGAATAATGTCCACCAAGGACTTAGTGTGGAATTGTAGTGGAAATATCTTGATTATTAACTGTTTTGCTATTGAAATATTCCTGGATATTGGGCAGCCTTGAACTTTATATTGATAAACATCATTTTAGTAACTGCGGGTCCTCTTGGTTAGCTGCAAAACTCCTCTTTTATTTTCAGTATACATTTAAGTTTGGTGTTCAATTTTTCCGATTACACCTGTGACTGTTGATATATCAACATTGCTCTTTTATTACAAAACAGCTTCTTGTAGTCAGCAAGGTTGTTTGTTGCCAAATAATACCTGTATGTCACGTAAACATTCACAGTTAGTGTTTTTGTCTTTTGCGCACCAGCACTGTCATTGACGCTCGCATCTTAGTATATATTAAACTGACAAATTCTATTTGCACCACAGGTGAATTGTTAGGTGCAAAAAAATACCGTTTATTATATCAAAACATAACAGGTTACGTGTTTTTTGTCTTTTGCGCACCAGCACTGTTCATTGACGCAGCATAATTTTTTACGTAAATACTAATACAGCAATTCTATATTCATCCACAGGGGAATTGAATGTGCAAAAATACCGTTATTATACCAAAAATAAATCAGTTAAGGTTTTGACTTTGCGCACCCAGCCAAGTTCATTGACGCAGCATCTACGTAAATCTTAAATCAGCAATTCTTTATTCACCAGGTGAATTGAAAGGTGCAAAAAATACCGTTTATGATACAAAACATAACAGTTAAGTGTTTTTGACTTTTGCGCACCCAGCACTGTTCAATGAGCTAGATATACGTAAATCTTAAAACAGCAATTCTATATTCACCTCAGGTGAATTGACAGGTGCAAAATATACCGTTTGTTATATCAAAACATATCAGTTACGTGTTTTTTGACTTTTGCGCACCAGCACTGTCATTGACTACGCATCTACGTAAATATAAATCAGCAATTCTATATCACCACAGGTGAATTGAAAGGTTCAAAAAATACCGTTTATTTTATCAAAAATAACAGTTAGTGTTTTTTGACTTTTGCGCACCCAGGCACTGTTCATTGATGCTGCATCTAAGTAAATCTTAAAACAAGCAATTCTATATTCACCAAGTGAATGAAAGATGCAAAAATACCGTTTATTATATCAAAATCATAACAGTTACGTGTTTTATGACTTTTGGCACCCTGCTCTGTTCATTGAACGCAGCATCTTACGTGAATCTTAAAACAGCAATTTCTAAATTCACACAGGTGAATTGAAGGTGCAAAATACCGTTTATTATTACAAACATAACAAGATAGTTTTTTTTGGACTTTTGCCAGTCCAGATTTGTTGATAGACACTTGAGTTAAATTTGAATCCAGCAATTTTTGTTTGATTAGAGGAGATTTGAGAACTTAGCTGTGATTTGCCGTATTGAATAAGAGACTTTCCAAAACTATTCCGATACCTTCTCAATTTTTTATTTCGAACATGGAGCGAAATGCAGGTGGTAGCGAGCAATGAGGGGGGTAGCACATGGAGGTAGAGGTTGAGAGAAGGTGCTCTTCCAGTTGGCTTGGCGACAACACGCATGCCAGCGGATCGTTCAGTTGCAGGACCGTCAAGCCATGTCATCGCTGGGTCAGGGCCAATGTGGAATCTAAGTTCACGATACATCGTCGCCAATCTGTCCGTCAGTGGTTAATGCCAACCTGCAACTGCAGTCTTACTCCTCGTCCTCGTAGTCACCGGCACAAATGTCGTCATCAGCATCATCAGATCCGTTCCAACATGAAGCAGGGCCCAAGTCAACTCGTGTATCCCACAAGTGGATAATCCATTGTCTGAAGACCTTTTGATGACAAATGCGGTTGGGGTCAGAAGGCATGATTAAAAGATAAGAGGATGATTTAGTCTGCTCTGAGCCAGTTACTGATACCATCAGAGGAGGTGAAGTGAACCGGTCAATCGGCAAAAATCCGGGCGGTCGGCAAGCCATGCAGTGCCCTTGCTTGTAGCCGCCAGCTTCTGGAGCAGAACGTCAGGAAGGACCAATTCACTGTGTGATGATGAATGTGATTACGACATTGCGGATCCATCTTGTCTTTTCCGCAGAATTTGCTTGCGAGCGCTTCATCAGTTGACGAGGAGGAATACTATGGGGGTAGTGTCAATACGGGTTCCCGCCACAAAAAGGGAGAGGGTGGTCGCAGAAGTCCGCTGATATGATTCCGCCAGCCACGGTCAGCGCAAACCCCGCTCCTCGCTTATCGCAGTCAAAAAGGTCCAGGACCTCTCAAGCCTGGGCCTTCTTTGAGCAAGCCTCTGATTCACCCAGCGATGTCATATGCCGCCTTTGCGTAAACGCATAAGTAGAGGCAAGAACCTTAAGTGGTTAACCACCACCAACATGTCTAGTCACATGCAGCGAATGTCTGAGTTGAAATGGAGGGAACACTTGGCCAAAAAAGGCTAGACCGACGCCGGGCCTCCAACCACTGTCACACCCTCTGTCTCCGCCTCCTCCTCCTCCGCCACACCAAGGTTCCTCAGCTGCCATGTCTCTCAGAGTCATGATCAGGGATCAGCCTCCACCGTCGCCCGAGTACCACCAGCACCACCAGAGACCCATCCTACCCCTTCTCCTTCCGCCAGTTTGACGACCTGCACGCCGTACAGCGGCCAGTCTAGCAGCCAGCCTTCTGTCTTCCAGGTTTGGGAGCAGAAGAAACACTTTAACCCAAACCATCCAAAGCCAACAGCCTGAATGTCGGCATTGCCAGGCTTTTGGCCTTGGAAATGTTGCCTTTCCGTCTGGTGGACACAGATGGGTTCCGCCACGTCATGGCCCTCGCCTGCCCCCAATACAAGATGCCGAGCAGGCATTTCTTTGCCAGAAAAGCCGTCCCTGCCCTGGCCAGCCACGTGTCATCTAAAATTTCAAGCGCGTTGTCTGCATCTGTGTCCGGAAAGTCCATCTCACCACGACACATGGACTAGTAAGCACGGCCAAGGCCGCTATATCTCTGTGACAGCTCACTGGGTGAGCTGGGTGGATGTCTCTGGGGGTGACACTGGCTCTCAGGCTCGGCGCACGCTCTTCAAAACCGCAGGGATGGTGCAGGGCTCTTTCCCCCCAGGTCCTCTGGTGGCATCACGTGCCCAGAGACACCAGGCCGTGTTGAAATTAATCTGCCTTGGAGACCGTCCACACACAGGTCAGGAGCTGTGGACGGCTCTAAGCAACGAGACCGAGCGCTGGCTGGGTGACAAGAACCTTGTGCCAGGCAAGGTGGTGTGCGATAACGGGCGAAATCTGCTGGCCGCCTTACGATCGGTAGGCGGGAGCACATCCCTTGCCTGGCACCTGTCATGAACCTTGTCGTCCAGAAAATTTCTAAAGCGCTACCCGGGTCTGGACTGCCTGCTGAAGAAGGCTCGAGGTCTGAGTTCGCACTTCCGCCGTTCGCACCCTGCTTCGTCCCGCCTGGCTGCGTTGCAGCGTCAGCTCGGCCTCCCCGTAAACCGTCTCATTGTTGACGTGGCAACACGCTGGAATTCCACCCTCCACATGCTCCAGCGATTGTGGCAGCAGCGCAATGCCATTACGCAGTACGAAGTGACACATGGCCTGACAAGCAGCGGTACGGACCTCGGGGTGTTGAACCACCGAGAGTGGAGGCAGGTGAAAGAGCTCTGCACCATCCAGTTTTGAAGAAGCCACCAAAATGGTCAGTGCGGACAATGCCCTTGTCAGCATGAGCATTGTGGTGATCTTAGTTCTGGAACGATCGTTGGACACTCTGAAACAACAGGTCCCGCCAGCGACGGAGGAGGAGACGGACACAGATGCGGACACGGAGCCTTTCTCTCCGTCAAATCCACAAGGCCCGACAGTTTCACAATTTCATCGGTCTTCATTAGGCAGTGGTTCGGGGTCCAGAGCTAGTGCAAGGTGGCGCATCAGCTCTCAGGGTGCATCATCTCAGGCAAGTCAGGGCTGTGTTGAAGCTGTGCCGGAGGCAGCAGGAGGAGGAGGAGGAGAGGGGGTATTCATAGACACCGATGTTACCGACGTCCCTGCCTTGGAAAGAGGTTGGCGCGAATTTGAGGCGGAGGAGGAAGATGAGGAAGATCAGTTTGCTAGTGCTCCTCGACCCAGAGGCTTGGGAAATCAAGGCTCCATCTCTCACATGAGTGCTTGGATGCTCCATTTCCTCCAACATGATCCTCGCATTAAGGCCATCAAAATGAACAACAGTTACTGGGTGGCCACCCTCCTGGATCCCCGGTACAAAAAAATCAGCACTTTCCTTCCACCCACCCAAATAGAGAGTAAAATGCAGGAAATGGAGACCTTGCTGATTGATCAACTGGAGACATCTGTTGCGTCTGCTTCACGTTCCCAAAATGTCACGGTGGAACAACATCAGCGACGTGACAGCAGTAGAGTGCCAAGTAGGCGTAGCGGCAGCAGCAGGCAAGGTGGCAGAAGCCTAATGGGTGACCTCTGGCAATCTTTGTTTACCACCTCACCAACGCATGCAATGCAGGGCACACATCCAACACACAGAGATCAGCTTAAGATCATGGTGCACGACTATCTGCGTCTCAACACCGATGTTTTTGCATGTGTTCCGGACCCAATAGACTTCTGGGTATCCAAAATGGACGAATGGCCCGAGCTGGCTCGTCACGCCATAGAGGTGTTGTCCTGCCCAGCAGCCAGCGTCATATCTGAGCGGACCTTCAGCACAGCTGGAGGAGTCATTACAGACAAACGCATCCGGCTTTCCACAGATAATGTGGATCGTTTGACTTTCATCAAGATGAATCAGGCATGGATCTCTGATGATGTTGTGGCCCCAATTGCCGAGGTCACCGATTAGTTGCCGGTCTACTTCACATTCCTTTTCAAACAGAAATGGTCCTCTTGAAAACTTTTTTTTAAAATGATCATTTCTTACTGCAATTTTTATTCTCTTTTCCCAACAGTTCATTTTGCTGGTTTTGCTGTGAGGAGACTGTAAAAGACAGCAAGGTTTCATGACAACACCGTATTCCATTTACTCACTTTATCTTAAGAAGTTTTCGCATTGTCAATGGTTTTGAGGTCATGTTGCTGTGAGATACAGCTATAATTATGGTCCTTTGGAACAGAAATGTGACTTCTAAGTGGCATTTCTCCCTCACAATTTTTAATAGTGGCTGAGAAGTCATATTTATAATTTTTTGGGGTCATGTAGCTGTGAGATACAGCAATAATCATGGTCCATTGTAACAGAAATGTGGCTTCTAAGTGGCATTTCTCCCTCACAATTTTTAACTAGTGCTGAGAAGTCTTTTTTATAATTTTTTGGGACATGCTGCTTTGAAATGCGCAATACTTACAGGTCCTATTCGACAAAATTTTTGTTTTAATAGACATTTGTTCTTCACAATTGTCAAAAGTGGCTCATGGGTCATTGCTTTGATTTTTGGGGCCATTTTGCTGTGTCATGCAGCCTTTAACTAGAGGTTCCTATTCTTAATAAAATTGTTGTTTCTACAGACATTTGTTCTCACAATTGTCCAAAGTGGCTCAAGGGTCATGCTTTGAATTTTTGGAGGGATTGAGCTGTGACCTGACAGCTTTTCTACAGGTCCCTAGTCTATAATATGTTGTTTTCTTATAGACAATTTTCTTCACAATTTGTCCAAAGTGGATCAAGGGGTCATGCTTTGAATTTGGGGAGGGCAATTTTGCTGTGTCATGCAGCTATAATACATGTCCTATTCTAAAAAATGTTGTTTTATAACAGGACATTTGTTCTTCACAATTGTCAAAGTGGATCAAGGGTCATGCTTGAAGTTTGGGGGCATTTTGCTGTGTCATGACAGCTATAATGCAGGGACCTATTCTAAAAAATGTTGTTCTAACAGGACATTTGTTCTTCAAAATTGTCATGAGTGGCTCTCAGGTGATGGTGCTGTCAGAAACGGAATAGGTTGGACACGTTTAATGGACAATATTGCAAAATGACTGGTATTTGCATGTTCTTTTACTTAGCTATCTATCCCTGTTGAGACAACCCATTTAATACAATGAAAAAAGAGAAACAAGACATGGTGGATTCCATCCTATTTTAAAAATGTGTTCTTCTCGAGATTAATTACTAAAAAACTTGATTGTATCAAATTAGCTGTTAAAAAGTCCTCTGAATTGTACAAGGGAGGTACAGGAAAAACTTGACCAGATGTAGGTTATTCAGAGGACATTGGAGTTGGAGCACGATCAGAGAAAACAAGTACAGAGACCATTTCTCTGCACGTTGAGTAAAATGAGAAAAAGAATGCCAGATTAAAGGGCACCTGGGGTGTTACAGGGCGTATAACCACCAGTATTTCCAAGGAAGCTCTATTGGTCCACACTACATACGGAGGAACAAGCGCTTTCCAGGTATTGACTGTGTACTGAGGAAGGTTGGAGTTCCTCACACTTCCGCTTCCGGCACTTTTTCAGCACCGACAGTTTTCGTTTGTGCGTCATCAGGGCATTTTAACCTGCGTGTTAATAGAGGAAGGACGCTGCTTGGGCTCTCACCGCACCACCCACTGTAACTCGACCCTGGGGTCCTGCTGTGGCCAGGGGACAGGTTTGTCTATGTCCCAGTGAAATAAAATGGTGGTTGAAAGACTCTTTTCCGGCACTTTTTAAAATGTGGGGGGTCAGGACGGTTTTGGGGCTCATGCTTGGCCCAGGACAGGATATTCAATGTCCAGTTCAGTATAAGATGATGGTTCAAATTCATACTGCCTTCTGGCACTTTTCATTTTGTGGGTGAGCAGGTTTTAGGGTCAGGCTGTGTACAAGGACAGGGTTAGTGAATGGTCTGTGACTTTTTTTTTCTGTGACTTTATAACCTTAGTGTGTTGCCTAAGATTGTAGCACGTATCCATTTGGATGTTGTGGATGTTATTTCAGCTTCTCCAGCCTTGTTTGGGTGTAATAATGAAGGTGTGTTTGCTCTCCCATAGATTTAATGGTCATTCGCTCATAAATCGACGCGTCACTATCGAAAAACCCTTATCGATAGCGGGCTTGGGGGACTATAGGGACTATCGATCGATCTCGATAGCCGACGCAATCGCTCAACACTACTGTCCACTATCGGAAAAACCTTATGGATGGTTGGACGATATAGACTTTCACCCGATGTCGATAGCCAACGTAATCGCTCAACACTAGGTTTAGATATAGTATATAGAATCTATGAAATGTAATTTTCAATCAGCGCCTCTAGCAGCTGTAACTCCGCCCACTAGCCAAGTGAGGAGTTAAGTTCCATCATGGAGTTTTATGTGATATGACTAGTGTTTGTAAGTGTTTCACCACGGGAATTGTGATAGATATTTACTTATCTTTACTATTCCTTCACTATATGCTTTTTTTTTATTTTTTGGTCTCTTAAAAAAACCCCTTTAAATTTGATGATTTTCTTTTTCGTCCGGGTTTTGTACAACCTTGACGGGGGAAAGTAGTGAGGGAGTGATTAGGGCGACTACCGTCACCCGGGTCGTAGTCGATTTCGCCAATTACAAGCGGTTTTCCGTATTCGAAAATTTAGTTTTTTGAGGGACCTTTAAATTTCTATGGGAGAGGAAAAAAACACCTTCATTTTAACCCAAAAAAAGGGCTGGAGAACCCCGGGGAAAAATTTTAACTCCACCAGTAAAAAATGGATATTTTGCCCCATCTTAGGAAAGAAAATTGGGGAAAAAAAGGAGTACAAAAAAAAAAATTTAAACGGGCCCATTCACTATCCCTGTTTTTTACCCGAAATGCCCCTTAAAAACCTCCCCCATGACCCCCCAAATTTTTAAAAAATTTGGCCAGAAGGCGTATGTTTTGAACCTTTCTTTTTAATTAAAACTGGAAATTGTTTACCTGCCCTTGGAACCCCGCGGGCCCCTTAAAAACCTTTTTTGTCCCACAGTTTAAAAAAAGGGTCCCGGGGAAAAAAAAAAGGAGTTTTTGAACACCTTTTTAGTTAAAACCGGAAACATTGACTATACCTGTATGGGCCACACCCATGCCCCTTAAAAATTTTTGTCTGACCCACAGTTTTAAAAAAGTGCCGGGAAAAAGGGTCTTTTCAACCCCATTTTTATTTGGGAAAATGGCCTTTTGGATATATCTGTTCGGGGCCCAACACTGACCCCCAAAACCCCCTGTCTGATCCAAGTTTTTAAAAAAAATTTTGGCCGGGAAAAGGGGAAGTTTTTTTGATCATAATTTTAGTTAAAACGGGGACTTTGGCCCTTTTACCTTTTCTGTCCCCCTTTGGGGAAATTTAAAACCTGTCTAAACCCACAAATTAAAAAGTCCCGGGGAAAAATTTGTTTTTTCAACCACCATTTTATTTGGGAACTGGACCTTGTTTTTTCCCTGTCCTGGGCCCTTAAAAAAAAGGGGGAAAAGGGCCCCCAAAAATTGCATCGGGACCCCAGATTAAAAAAAAAAGTGCCAAAAAGGAGTTTTTTTCAACCACCTTTTTAGTTTCACGGGGAAATTGCAACGAGGTTTTAAAAAAAATCCCAAAAGGGAAAAAATTTTTAAACCAAAACACAAAAGGATAAAAAAAAAGAATGATTTAATGTTTGTGACGAAATATGTTTCATCTTCCCAAAAACGTAAAAAAAAAAAGGGTTTTTGTTAACAACGGGAATATACTCCCAAAGTGACAAAAAAAAAAAATTGGGTAAATTTTTTTTTTTAAAAACAAACTCAAAAAATATTTTTTTGGAAAAGGTCATACATTAGGAGATAAAATTGATGTTTCAGTTTTAAAAAACATCTGAAAAAAAAGGTCGAAAAAAAATTATTTCTTACACAAAAAAGAGGCCCCTTTTCCCTTTGCCCCCCCAACTTTTAAAAATTTGTTCCTCGTAATTAAAAGGTTAAAGTAATCACCCCACAAAGGGTTCCCTTTTTCCCCATTAAACATTTTTTCCCCTGCGTTTTAAAGATTTTAATCTATAGGGTTGAAATGCTTTGGGCTACTTTTATATGGGGACAAACAAGTAGAAACATCAAAGTGAGATTGAATGAACATAAGATCAGCCATCAGAATATATAAAAGAAAAAAATAGGTACTGAACAAGAAGAAGGAGAGAGTAAAAAAACGTATGGTGAAAACACAGTAGCGAGACATTTTTTCGAATTAAAACATAACATATCTGAACTTAGATGGTGTATACTAGAAGGTATTAAAGGTAACAACAGAGAGCATATAAAAAAGAATCTTCTTAAAAAAAGAGGCTTGTTGGATAGTTAAAATGGATTCCAAAAATCCAAAAGGACTCAATGAGGACCTAAATTTTAGAGTGTTTTTAAATAGTCTAGTATGGTAATGGTTAATGGTTGTAACATACAAAAGGAAGTGAGCAGAAACAGCGTGCATACTTGACAAAGGGGGCGGAGTTTCCTCGAAACGTTGCATCATGCAATGCTCAGTCGGTTGTCCAAGTTGCTCCTCTGCTATCCCATGGAATGGTAAAATATAACAAGGTATTTACCTGATATTTACTACTTGCTTACTATCCTTCAATGGACTTTATATGGACTAGTGATGACTGAACGTCGATGTATGCTATGTCTATTGAAATTCAAATAAATGTATGAAAGCAAGCGCAGCTGCATTACAGGTCTCATTTACAATTGTTTGCACTGAAAAATAGGGCAAGGGAGGAGGCCCTCTGTTTGACCTGCTAGCAAGTGGATATAAGTTTATTAACAAGCGGAGTTTGGTTTACAAAAGCTATGTAAAATGAGGTCATGTGATTTGTCCAGCCAATCACAACCATACACATCCCAGTCATGACGTCGCACACCCAGCTCACCCTGCTCTATTCTCTAAGCTGATTTGCTGGCCGCCAAAATGACAGGAAGCGCCGAAAATGGCACGATATTAATAGATTATGCACAGATTTTCACCTAAATTATCGCGTGATCTAAAAATTCCGATCAACATAAAAACCGTGCCGATTTCAACTTTGTCGATAATAATCGCTCAACACTACATGGTAGTAATATTTACTCCTAGTGCAGTATTATTACTTAATAACTACATATGTATATAACTATTTCCTTTTGTGCAAGTAAGGGGACACATGCCCTGGGACGTAACACCTGGATTTTCGAAGACCTTAGCAATGTCCCTGGAAGTGCTAGAAATCAGTGATTCAGGTATATGTACACCATCTTTTGAACTGATCAAGCAGGCCGCTTGTTGGAACAATACTATAACACTTTTAGTTTACCAGTTTACCACATATTGCCTAAAGTTGCTCCTGGTTGAACTTTAATGGGACCATAGGGAAAAAGCAATTTGAAAACCCTGCCTTAGCCACCAAGTGAGCTAGTCCATCTACTGACTAAATGTGGTTTTGCATAGGACTATATATGAAGCTACTGAATTACTGCTACTGAGTCAGTGTAAGACTGGGATGCCTAACGCCCACCAATGGAGTTGATTCTTGGGGTCCACCATTGTAGTTGATCCTGGGGGCTCAACCTATAGCTACTGCTATTGATTTGTGCCTCTCTTTTCTGCCTTTCTGTCTCCCTCTAGCCCTCATCCGACCAACCTTTACCTTTTTTACCAGATGGGACCCCATTTTTGATCTGGTATATGTATTTGCATTCTGATATATAGAATGTCATCAATAACTATTTAACCCAACATGACAGGCTTTTTAATTATTGAATTCTGCTGAAATAGTAATAAAATGAGCTAATAAAAACTAATTAAGCTACATTGTAGACTTTTAGTTAAGGCTCCTGAACAGTTCAGTTATGCTGACTCTAGGCCTAATGTTGCACTGTTACAACGTAAAGTGCTTATCGGTGTCATTGCTTACTGGCACTCATTGCAGACAATTTGTATATGACTATGCAGTGGGCAAATTGACTTTTTTGGCCATGAATCACTGAAAAATATTTCAAATAAACGTTACTACTTACAGAGTGTCAACAGCAACAGTGCTAGGCCAACGCAGGTACAAAGGCACAGGTGAACAGTATTCAGCTTGGGGTCTTTTTGGACCCCAGACGAAAAACTTTATTTAAATTTCTATCTAAAGTCTGATTGGAAAAATAAGCCACATGCATAAGACATAAGAGGGTCTAGCAAACAAACTCCTAAAACACCAGAATGTCAAACACAATAGCCAAAGAGTAGCCCAAGAGGTTATACACATGTGGCCAAATGGACGGCAGCTGGTAGGATGAAAGCTAGTAGGCACATTCAGTGGAAAAACAGCTCCATGTCTTCCATGCTCAGGGGCCCCCTGGGTGTTTCCCTTGCTTCCCTGTGGGTTAGTATGAGCCTGCTGAGAGGACAATCATGTTGCACAAAAAATACAGGCCAAATGTGTTCTACAGCATGTATAAAGTACATCATCTGTGGAAGTCCCTTAACCCTAATAAGGCTCCTTTATCCTGGTACAGTTTCTAAGCAGTGTAATGTACATAGCTATTTGCATATAAGTATATGAATGACTTATTCAGCATCAGTTCCTTTGGTTTGCTAGATCTATAACCTTTAACCATGAATCAATGCTCTTTACACAGTTTCATTTTCGTCTTTGCCAGTTAACATAATCAATGCACACTTATTTTACCACAGATAAATTTGAGAGGTTCATTACCTTTCACCTTTCTGCTTGTTTGTAACCTAAAATCGTTAAAGCTTCTGTAATACTGACCTTTCACTTAAGCGACCACATACTAGTTACCTGCTGATTTGCAGATAGGAATCTCTAAATGAAGTATGCTATAATTAACTGTAGAACAAATCGTAAGGCTGTTTTAGCATACTACACACATGTGCAAAGAACATGACTTCAGCATACATGTGTGTTTGTGAGTATATGTATGCCTATGCTTTAATAAGAAAAAATCACAGAAAAAATTCCCTAAGGAACAAATAATATCTATATGGATTTGGAACAACAAGCCAGTCACTGAAAAAATCCTAAACAAATCCAAACTCTAAAATATAACTTTTAATATATACCCATAAAAAATACGATTACGTATCTCAAGTCTATCTCAATTAATATATATATATATATATATATATATATATATATATATATATATATATATATACATATACACACTGTCCCTATCTATTTTCCCTACACTTATCCTCAAATAGACCAAGTAATCGTCCCGATAAGGACGGCCTAGTCTTGGTAGGCTCACCCTATTAAATCACTTTGTGTCCCTATCAACCACCAGAAACATTAACATATATATATTTCTGTACAGTATTTAAAGATATATCAGTTCAAAATCCAAACACAGTTATCGCTATTCCTGTAGAGTCCCATATAAAGTTCTCTAAGGCTCTCAGTCCACTGATTTGAACACTGCAATTTTTCTCTTTCAATTATAGGGTAAATGTCTATATATATCGTCCGTGTAGGGAACATAAGATACATTTAACCAACATCATCTCAAGATACATCAAACCTTATCCTCGACACGTTTCCCCCCTCCATATTATAGGGTTCATCAGGAGGATCTCCTAGGGGACCTCACACTGACTCAAGATAGTAGTCTCCTCGATATGCTGATGTTACTATGTCCTGTATCCCATCTTAAATAGGTTCACATAACCGCTGTTTAACGTCCTCAGGTGTGCTCACCACTCGGCGTCTTCAAAACGCTACTGCGCATGCGCCGGCGTTAGGCGGCGTCATGGCAACCAGCGCCGTTCAGCCGCGCACGCGCCGATAACTAGGCATCTTCAGGTCTCTACTGCGCATGCGCTGGCAAAGAGCGGCACCATGACAACCAGCTCCGCTCAGCCGCGCGTGCGCCGAAAGCTCGGCGTCACATATCTACTGCACATGCGCCGGAATCATCACCGGCCAAGATCATCTGCGCACACGCCAACCAACGCGCATCCCACTCAGACTCTCCCACCACATACATCTCAATTCTCAACGATGTTGTATAGGGCAAGATGTCCAGTTCTATTTCTCCTTTCATCCAAAGGTTGGCGCAGCTCAACACCACAAGCCAAACCTACATCATCAGCGGCACGCAGAACCCAGCTTTCACACCCAAATCACATCCCAATGATTAGACATAAGGTATACATATCACTAGGGCAAGATGTCCAGTTCTATTTCTCCTTTCATCCAAAGGTTGGCGCAGCTCAACACCACAAGCCAAACCTACATCATCAGCGGCACGCAGAAACCAGCTTTCACACCCAAATCACATCCCAATGATTAGATATAAGGTATACATATCACTAAGGGCAAACAGCATACAGCTTATATATATTTATATCACATCTTGGTGGTCAGATAATAAAACGTTTCAGTATACCACCCACATATTCCTCATTGGGCCAAATATACCCATAAGAAGATCTAAAAGAGGGATACCTAATAGAACACAGAAAAACATCATTTGGAAAAATGAATCAATACAGATGTATGCAAAGAGTATAAAATTTCGGGATCAAGAATATATAAAATCCCTGAGATAATAGATCATATCCTAATGGCTATTCTGCCCAGATACAACCACCCATTTCTATCCTTATGAGCCTACAGGATACCAAAGACACGTTAAATATATATGCACCAGGAGATTTCAAATAAAACAGCCAAAATATAGAAGTTCGTTAAGACCCTCTGGCTGTATCGTTTTCATTCTAAAGGTCCACTCTGTTTCCTTACAAAGTAATTTTTTATCAAGATTTCCCTTTCTTATTGTCGAATTTATCTTTTCCATACACAGAAACATCAGGCCCGAGGAATCTCCCTCATGTTCCATCCAGATATGCCTGGCAAGAGGGGTGTCACGTCTATGTCGCACATCCCCTAAGTGTTCACCAATGCGGATTTTTAACTGTCTGGTCGTCTTGCCTATATATTGTTTGCCACAGCTGCAATTACAGAGATAAACAACTTCCTTGGTACAGCAATTCATAAAGTCACGAATCGCATGGATCTTCCATGTCACCGAACTCTTAAACTCCTTAGTCTGACAGATATACTTGCAAAATGTACATCTTCCGCATCTAAACATTCCCAACGGTTTACGTTCTAACCATGTACCTGTTGGTTTTGGTGACGTATAATGGCTGTGAATCAGTCTATCCCTCAATGACCTTCCTCTTCTATATGTTACTTGAGGAGTTTTAGAGAGACAGTCAGCTAGATCTTTATCACAATGCAATATACCCCAATGTCTCCGCAAGATCTTCATTACATCATTGTTTCGGTTGTCATATGTGCCTATTATCCTAAAATGGGTTTCCTCATCTCTTGGTCCCCTCGGATTCAATAGATGGTTCCTGTCACTCCTAAGTGCGTTCTTAAATGCAGGCTTCAATACTGATGGAGGATATCCCCTTTCCAGGAACCTATCCTTGAGGTCATTTGCCTGTTGGTAAAAATCTCTTATTCTGGAGCAGTTTCTACGTATACGTAGGTATTGACCTTTGGGTATACCTCTTTTTAGGTTTTCAGGGTGATATGAATCCCACCTCAGGAGGCTATTAGTAGCCGTCTCCTTACGATGAGTCCAAGTTTGTATGTAACCCAAATCATCCCTGAAAATCCTAAGATCCAGAAAAGCTATTTCTGACATATGAATCTCAAATGAAAATTTCAACCCAATCTCAACCCACTTGGTCTATTTGAGGATAAGTGTAGGGAAAATAGATAGGGACAGTGTGTATATGTATATATATATATATATATATATATTTATTGAGATAGACTTGAGATACGTAATCGCATTTTTTATGGGTATATATTAAAAGTTATATTTTAGAGTTTGGATTTGTTTAGGATTTTTTTCAGTGACGGGTATGCTTTAATAAGGAAATAAATCTAATTATCATTTGGAAATGATAAATGCTCACGGGGTAGCGTTTCTTATCTTTATATTAACTGACATAGAGAATGATGAATGACTGACTATCTGATCTGCTATTAGTTTTGGCCTCAGGGCAAAATGTCAGTCCATCGTTGACTTCCATGCTGCTGCTGTGGGCCTGGAGCACTGGCGTTTTTTTCAACTATGTGCATGTCCTCTGGACACGTATGCACTTGAAGGCTGCCAAGCAGCAGAGAGTGGGATATCCATGCCCAATGGAGTACTCCCATAGGTCGCAAGCAAGCTTACGGCCCTCTAGAGTATACAGTACAGGCGGTGTGAGAATGTCATCACACCACTTGCGCGGCATGATAACATTACGCAACCTCTGTGGGAAAGCGGAGCAACGAGGGCTTTGTTAGGTGAATGGGGAGAGATGAGTACTATTAGTTTTTTCTTTTTAATCTGCCCTATAGACCTATCTATATGCTGGAGAGCCCTATAACCTACTACTGGTAGACATTTATATCTACCTAAATACTGGGGCAACATATATTTCTGTGGGGGACTATATAGATTACCTACAGGGGGCCATATATACCTGTCTACATACTGAAGGGGGCTATCTACCAAGGATACCTATATACATACCTACCGACTAATGGGACTTATATTCCTACCTACACAGGGACTGTAAACCTACCTACCTAATGAGAAGACCTATATACCTACCTACCTATTGGGGGGTCTATATGTCTCCCTAACTAATGGGGGGCCTATAAAGTAACAATGGGAGACCCCCCCCCCACAGCAATTATCCAGCTTTTCTATTATAGAAAAGTGGGTTGCTAAGGGAATGGAGGGTCACCATGCTTTCCTGTATAACCCCCATTAGATAGTAAGGTTTATAAACCCTCCCAAGTAGGTAGGTAACTATATTGGTGCTGAAAATGTCACTGCACTGTAATCAGTTACATGCCTGCAGAGCCTGTGTACACTGGTATCTACCACTATCTGGTCATGGAATGGCGGTAATATACACTCACCGGCCACATTATTAGGTACACCATGCTAGTAACGGGTTGGACCCCCTTTTGCCTTCAGAACTGCCTCAATTCTTCGTGGCATAGATTCCACAAGGTGTTGCAACGATGCTCAATTGGTACCAAGGGGCCCAAAGAGTGCCAAGAAAATATTCCCCACACCATGACACCACCACATCAGCCTGAACTGTTGATACAAGGCAGGATGGATCCATGCTTTCATGTGTTAACGCCAAATTCTGACCCTACATCCGAATGTCGCAGCAGAAAATCGAGACTCATCAGACCAGGCAACGTTTTTCCAATCTTCTACTGTCAATTTCGATGAGCTTGGCAAATTGGAGCCTCAGTTTCATGTTCTTAGCTGAAAGGACACCCGGTGTGGTCTTCTGCTGCTGTAGCCCATCTGCCTCAAAGTTCGCCGTACTGTGCATTCAGAGATGCTCTTCTGCCTACCTTGGTTGTAACGGGTGGCTATTTGAGTCACTGTTGCCTTTCTATCAGCTCGAACCAGTCTGCCCATTCTCCTTTGACCTCTGGCATCAACAAGGCATTTCCGCCCACAGGACTGCCGCTCACTGGATGTTTTTTCTTTTTCGGACCATTCTCTGTAAACCATAGAGATGGTTGTGCGTGAAAATCCCAGGAGATCAGCAGTTTCTGAAATACTCAGACCAGCCCTTCTGGCACCAACAACCATGCCACGTTCAAAGGCACTCAAATCACCTTTCTTCCCCATACTGATGCTCGGTTTGAACTGCAGGAGATTGTCTTGATCATGTCTACATGCCTAAATGCACTGAGTTGCCGCCATGTGATTGGCTGATTAGAAATTAAGTGTTAAACAGCAGTTGGACAGATGTACCTAATAAAGTGGCCGGTGAGTGTATGTCTGCAGAGCACCTGAGTACAACGTGTGCTGGTCATATTTGGTAATGGTATTGTAGTATAATTTTATTGGGTCTTGGTATTGTAGTATTTTCTTTAGTAACAATCATAAATAAGGTACATTTGCTCCATGTACTGTATATGTGTATTATTCATTAACTGTATGACTATTATTTAGGGGCATTGCATTATATATAGGTGAGAGGTGGCATTAAATCATATATAGGTGAGAGGTTTTGAAAAAGTAAATTTGTCAGCCCTTTCTCAGGTGATGGACAATATCTATGTGGAATACACATAAAAATTAGTGACAGGAACAGACTTTTTCTTAAGAATACTTGTTGCAGTTCACAATAGGGCATGAAAAATGTCGCGTGAACCCATCCCTATTGAGAAAAACATAACAAAGAGGGCCCGGCCACTAGATGTTTTAGGACCCTAGTAACGCCCCAGCAGAGCCTCCTCTTAACAGCCACTTCCTGGTAAGGCTGTGGGAGGTTCTACAGCAGTGACTGGAAAATCAGCTCTGCTTTTCCTAGCTGAGCCAGTACAAGGACATTACTAATAAGACAGTTTAGACAGCAATGCAGAAGACTACAGAGCTCTAAGGAGTTAAAGTCTGTCAGCGAAACAAGCTCCTATGCTGCTGATAAGACACAGTAGAGAGTAATGTCTGAATTTGAACATCTTGACCAGAGCAGCTGGAACGACGGGAGTAGAGAGAGATGGTCAGTAACCTAAGGAAGCTTGTGTAAACAAACAGGAGATAAAGAAAGCAAAATCAGAATAGCGATATAGTTGGTAATAGTCTTTATTTACCTTTGCATACATGTTTAAAGCTAATCATTGTGCTGAGAATAATTCTTTAAATAAATAACACTCTATGGTACACAACTACCTGAGCCAATTCCCTTAAATAGTTTTGGTGTGTTTGGGGTCTGATGTGCAAACCCCTTTGGTTTTAAAAC
>JAODAL010046540.1:0-30832 GCA_025379985.1 Phyllomedusa bahiana | reverse complement strand
CGACATGATCGAGGGATACTGATGGTCCCTGAAAACCCCAAAGGCTTCTGAGTTATCTCTGACGCCCACGAGGCACGGGCCCGGCCAAAACGGTGATACAATCGCGCGTACAGAAATGAAATGTAGTTTTTTTTTTTGTAACGATTATTAGTTTGGGTGAATTAAATACCCTATAGGGCCTGTAAAAAATATTTATAGTAAAAAAAAGTAAAGTAAAAAAAAAATTTTTAAACACAAAAAAATAAATAAAACATGTACACCAACCTTTCCTTTAAAAAGGCCAATCACCCCCAAAAAAGATCAAAAATAAAAAGAAAAACACTATTTGGTATTGCCACATGCATTACTCCCCTAGCCTATAAATCTGTCATGTTATTTAACCCGTACATGAATGCGAAAAACAGGAAAGAATTGAATTTTTGTTTGCCCCCCCAAAAAAAGCAATCAAAAAGGTTTAAAAAACTTTTAAATGGTATCAATGAAAATGTCTTTCATCCCGAAAAAAAAAAAAGGTTATGGTTATAGAGAATGATAAATATTGTTTTACCATTAAAAACATTTAAAGTGCTACAACTAAAATTTATAGAAGGGGGTATCACTGTAATTGTTTTGACCCCAAGGTAAAACATGTCATAAAGATGCATGAGGATTGTAAAAAAAAAAATAAAAAACACTACCAGAGTTGTGTGTTTTTTTTTTTGCTCCCAAACATGAATTAAAAAGGAGAAAAAAAAGAAATTCCCTCCAAAAATGTCAATAAAAAGCAATCAACCCGCAAAAAAAAAGCCCCTCCATTAAAAGAAAAATGAAAGTTTTTGGTTTTACATGAGTGCAAAATGGTGTTTTCTTTTTTAAAAAAAAATTGTTTTTGTTGTGTAAAAGCGAAAAACATAAAAAAAAAAAATTAGGTATTGCTTTTTCAATTCACGGCTGGAAAAGTTAACATTCAATGATCCCGCCACAGTGCTGCTATAAAAATAAAAAAAACTACGGCATTTTTGTATTTTGTTCAAACTGCCCCCCAAAAACCTTGAAAAAAGCAATAAAAACTGTCATATAAACCCATAATGGTACAATAAAAAACTTTACTCATCCGCAAAAAAAAGTCTTTTAACAGCTCCATTTTCCCAAAAAAAAAAAAAGTAAGGGGCTGTCAAAAATGGACAAATAAAAACGAAATTTTTTTTACAAATGCATTTTCTAGAGTGTTCATGTAAAAACATAAAAAAGCAATACAATTAATATTGTTGCTTGTACCGACCCCCTAGAAAATTTTATTGTGTATCCATTCGGCCTGTGAACACTGTAAAAATGCAACCTTTAAAAACAATGGGGGAAATTGCTGTTTTGTTTCCAATTTCTGGCCCCAATACTAAAAATATGGAAAACAAATTTTTGGGTCAAAAATTATTTAATTTCGGGACTTGGGGTTTTGCAAATGAAACTGTCAGGGAAACGGTAGTGGACCCTTGGATCACCGAAAGCGTGGCGTAACCCCCGACAGGGAGCGGAATTTAAGTAGGCCCCGGTTTTTCACCGGGCCCCCCCGAAAAGCGGGAGGGATTGCTGTGGCGGGGTCTACGGGGGTCGCTTCCATGAGGACTTGCTTGCAGGGGCAGCCGGGTGTAGCGTGGTACAAAGTAGGGGAAGCTGTAGTCGGGGACAGGCAGGAAGGTCAGGACAGGCGGCAAGATTGTGGTCGAGGGAAAGGGGAAATGGTTGGTACAAAGGACGGTTAGGGGAAAGCTTTTCTAGTAGGCAAATGGACTAAAGTCCAGCAGGGTAACAGGAAGGGCATTAAATTGGGGCAGGACCCCAATAGCAAAAAATTTTGGGCCTGGCCTTTAAAAATTTAAAAGCCAGCGCGCCAAGCGCGCCGTGGGAAGGCGCCAGGAGCATGGAGGTAAGTGTACGGGGGACAGGCAGGGGGGGTGAGCGCGCCCCAACCCGACTGCGGGGCCCCCAGCGCCCTCGGGAGCGGGGCACGGATGCGCCTGCAACCCGGGATGAGGGTCGCAGGGGCATCCGTGAAAGCAACATGGTACACACAAAAATCTGTGTTCCAAAAGCTAAAAAGCTCTTGTTTTTGTTGCCCACCATGGGCCCAAAAAAGTTTTCCCCCCATGAGGGGGGATCACCAAATTTTGAAAAAAGGTTTTGTAACCAATTTTGGGGTGCTTTGTTTTCCAACATGCGTTGTAAAAATTAAACCTTTTCAGCAAAAAACTCTTTTCATTGGGAAAAAAATTTTTTTCTTTTTCACACCTAACAAAAAAAAATCTGGAAACCCTTGAAGCCAATTCTGTATCATACCCCCTTGGGATATATTCCTTAAAGGTTTCAGTTTTCAAAATGAGTATTCATTAAGATTTAGCACCTTATGGTGTCCACAAATCCATAATGGAGCCTAAAGAAAATCCTAATAAAAATTAAATTCCCAAAATCCAGTACGTGCTTCTCCTACTTTGGGGCTTGCAGTTGAGTCAAATAGCACATTAAGGTCACATATGGGATATCTCTAAAAGTGTCAGAATTAGGGGAATCATTATTACATTGCATTTCCTTGTTATCATCTCCTGTGTTCCAGGAAATAATGGATAAAAATTTTAAATATGCAGCAAAAGTTAAATTTTAAAATTTAACCCCTGCTTTGCTTTAATTCTTGTGAAACACCTAGAGGGTTAACAAACTCCCTAAATCCTGTTTGTTTTGAATAATTTAAGGGGTTGCATTACATTGCTAAGGGTTTTTTACATGGAGTCAATAATGGAGGTCTAGCATACAGGCCCCTCAAAGCCACGTCAGAACTGAAAACATGAAAAAATGGTAAAAAATGTCTAAGCCCTCTAATGTTATAAAAAAAAAAAAGATATTTAAAAAACGCTGCCAACACATGACCTAAGCAGAGGTTATGTACTTTTTGGCGACATTGGACGTACGCATAATTCCTAGTGATTAGAAATGAAAGTATGGATATGTCTGGGGCATTGTGAGGTTCAAGCAGGGCCCGCACGATCGCAACATGGGACCCGCTATATATTACAGAATAGCCCATGCCGCATCACCTCCGGTCGGAGCTCACTCCAGCTGCGGGCGATTAACCCCTTAGCTGCTGCGATCTATTGCGATCATGGCAGCTAAGGGAAAGACAGAGGGAGAGAGCTCCCTCTGTCCCCATCGGATCAGCTGTATACCTGACAGCTATGGAAGTCTAACAAAGACTTCCGTGCTGACTGTGATGTCAATATGCCGGGTTGTGCTCTCTTGGCATGGCCGGGCATAGTTATTGTGAGTTTCCATGGAGATCTGGACACAGCAGTAATGCCCTGTACTGTTCTCCATTATATCAGTGCTCTGCAGTTCACTGACACAAGTCCCCTATGGGAAAAGTAAAAAAAAAAAAAGTACAAACGAGAAAAAAAGGTAAAACACAAACACAAAGAATCAAAATAAAAACCATGTACACTGCCCTTTTCCCATTTATTAATGCCAATCGCCCAAAAAAGGTAAAAAATAAAGTACGCATATCTGGTATCGACACGTACATAGCGACCTACCCTATAAATTTGTCATTTTACTTAACAGTCACAGAATTGTGATTTTCCTTCATCCCGCACCACATAAAATGGAATAAAAAGCAATCAAAAAGTCATATAAATGCCAAAGTGGTACAAATAAAAATGTCAGTTCATCCCGCAATGTATACAAGAAAAATAAAAAGTTAAGGCTATCAGAAGATGCATAAATATTATTTTACACCATAAAAACAATTTTTTTCTCTTTAAAACATTGTAGCATAACTATATAAATTTGGTATCACTGTAATCGTATTGACTCCTAGAGAAAAAACAACTTGTCACATATACTGCACGGTAAGCACTGCTAAAAATAAAAAACACTACTAGGATTGCAGTATTTTCCTCACCCTGCCTTTAAAAAAAAAAAAAAAAAAAAAAGATTTAAAAGCGATTAAAAAAGTATTATCAACCAAAAAAAAGGTACCAAAACATTAACTCATCCTGCAAAAAACAAGCTGCCACACAGCTCCATAGACAGAAAAGTAAAAAAAAGCAATAAAAAATATATAAAAAATATATACAAATTGGGTATTGTTGTAATCGTTTCAACCTGCTGAGTAAAGCTAGCATTCATACTGCACAGTCTGGTGACTGCTGTAAAAAATAGGAAACACTTCCAGGATTGCTATATTTTGTAAAAAAACACCTCACAATAACTTGATAAAAAGATTGTTGAAAACATTTTTTTTTTCATTTTCACAGCCTAATGCTTAAGAATGTAGTGAAAGATCTGTGGGGTCGAATATACTTACGGCACCCTTACATTCCTTAAGGGCATATTTTTCCAACCTGGGGTCTTTTCTTTTTAGGGGTGTTTATTAAGTTTTAGCACCTTTAAGGTGTTCCGCATAACTGTAATGGCGCCTAAAGATAATTGTAATGAAAATGAGACCCCAAGTAGATGCTCCTCCTATTCTAGAGGGCTTGTGGTTGAGCCAAAAAAGCCCGCATACAAGCACAATTTTGATATCTTTAATATTTGTAAAATTGGTGTGAATCATGTTGAGTTTCATTTCCCTGGTCACATTACCATGTTCCGTTGAATAATGGATAAAAATTTAAAATCTGAAAAAAAAAAAAAAATAATAATTTTAAATTTCACCTCCACTTTTAATTTGTGAAATACCTTAAATGGTGTTTAGGTTAATAAAATTCCTAAATGCTGGTTTGAATCTTTGAGGGATGTAGTTTCTTAGAGCTAAAATCATTATGGTGTATCTAACATATAGGCCCCTCAGAGCCATTGCAGAAACTGGATGGTCCCTATAAAAATTTTATAAGTTACAAAAATTTCTTGAAAATGTGAAAAATTAGTGCTAAAATTTCTCGCCTACTTAAGTAAAAATAAATAAAAAGAGGAAAATGTGGCTCTGTCAAGGGGTTCAAGAACTGGGCTGTAGGCGGTAAGGGATTAAACGATTGATCTCCGTTCTATCTGCTTGAAAAGTTTGCGCCTGCTACCCACTATTGCTATTGTTCTCATACTCTTTTAGAGTCCTGCACTTCATTTAAACCTTTAACGGTGGGTAAGGTATTAAGTTTATAGATCCAGAAAATGTCACTACTGCCAGTTTCCTATGGCAATCTGGGTCATCACTTTGTCCACCTTGTCTATTGGGTCTTTTGTACAAAGGAAAAAACCGGTTCAACTTCAGGATGTGTCTCCACAAAATGTCTGCGAGGAGACTATGTAGTAATTTTTATATTCTACATTATAGAGGTGATTTATCTGACCCCTTCTGGGCAGTTTTAAAGATGAAGTGCGGAATGTTGCTTTAGATTAGAACATTAGTATAGTGATTAGTAGACGTGAGCTTTCAGCAGATAGATTGAGTTTGATTCCCCAGCAGTTACAAAAAATTTTTTGCACATGTATAATGTTTTTAAATTGGCATATATGTTTAAGTATAAGAGTAATTAATATTTTTGTGAATTTTTTATATATTTTTTTAATTTTTTTGTATATGGTTGTAATTGTATTGTTAGAGATTTTAAACCCCTTAACGACCTTGGGCCGTGATGTGTACCGTCCCCATGGCCGCTACAGGGGCTTTGCAGGCGGTGATCGGCGCCAGCAATCCCCCCCACACAGCCGCGAGGGGTGTTAGCGGCAAATCGCGCTTAACACCCCGGCCAGTAGACGGGTAGTTATACCCATCTGACAACGCGCGCCAAAGATGGCCGCGGCGTCAGAAATGTGAACGCGATCGGTGACACGCACCGATCCGATGACCGGGCATGGTGGTGGGGAGCCTCTGTAAGGCTCCCGACCACTTACCCTGGCAGGTTTGCCCCAATTCCGTCCGCAAACAGGCAAGCGGGGAAACCGCCATCTATGTACACCTAATGCATTGCCTATGCAATGCATTAGGTTGTATTAACAATCGCGCCACCTAAGTGGTCAAGTTCCATAGGGTGGCCCTCAATGTTACAGAAAAAAAAAAAAAAAAAAAAAGTTTTAAAAGTACAAAAACCAAAAAAGTAATAAAGTTTCAAATCACCCCCCTTTCAATGTTTACAAATAAAATCATAAAATAATAAAAAGTTACAATATTCTGGTTATCGCGCGTCTGAACAAGTCTGATCTATAAAAATATTAACATCATTTGTCCCGTACGTGAACACCCGTAGAGAAACATAAAAAATTCCAAACGCCAAAATTGCGTTTTTTGGTACATTTTACGGTTCATCAAAAAATAGTAATAAAAATGATCAAAAAGTCGTATGCATTCCATAACTGCTAGCGATAAAAAGTACACTTCAGCCCGCAAAAAATGCCCCTCACTGTAGTCAGTGGTGTTAGTACAAAAAAGTTATTGGTCGACACAAAATGGCGCCGTGGCGCAAAAATTTCAAAAAATAGAGAAATGTTTGGAATTTTTTACAGGTACCAAAACAGAATGGAAACCCTTACATTGTTGGTATTGCCGGATGCGTAAACAACTGATTTAGAATACAGAAAAACACCATTATATTTACCGATAGGAAGATTTGAAACGCAGTAAAGCAAAAACCATCACAAACTGGCGTATAATACATTTTTTTTTCACAATTTTGCCCATTGGAATTTTTTTTATGCGGTTTCCCAGTATATTCTATAGTATTGTGAATAACACCCATTAGAAAATTAAATCTTAGTTTCCGCACAAATAAAAGCCCTAATGTGTCTATGTAGCGTTGGAAAAAAATTAAAAAGTTATGGCTTTAAGAAATTAGGTGAGGCGGGAAAAACGAACGTTGTCACACAAAAAAAAACGCATGGTCCTTAAGGGTTTAAGGTATTTAAATAATTTATGTTTTTACACCTTGGAGACTCTGTGTTTTATATGTTTAATCTACCATGGTGTTAAAAAGTATCATCCTTGCAATAGTTAAACAATTAAGCCTCGCTTTCAGCATTGGAACATTTAAAAGTCACGGTTGTTTTCCGTTTGATATGCCTGAGGCAGTGGGGTGTTACTCAGCGAAACGGTAGCTTGCTGTTTTGTTATGTTTTAAAAAAACAACTAAATTTAATGAGTTGAATTCCTATTTTGAATTATCTGAGCGCTACGGGACTCTCCTATTCTACTCGGAATTTTAATTACGGGTGAATCCTACTTACTATTGCGGCAGTAGTCCTGCAGCTGAGCTAACCTGATTGGAGAACCCTCAGGTCTCGATTAGAGTGCGGGTTTGCAGTGTATCAGTCTGTGGAGTTTACAGGTGATTAGGGCGTTTAATAGAAGCTGGACCATTTAAGTACAGCTCATTAAAAACAGGTGAGCAACTATCCTATTGTTGTTAGCTCAACTTCCAAACTGTTATTAACAGTAACGCATATTGCGCTGTGTGTCTGCTTTCTTTTCTCCTGAGATATCTCGTCTCCACGGAACCCGGGACCTTTTGAAAATGGCTCAGTGATAGAAAACAAAGGGTGGTGATTAATGGTACATACTCTGACTGGATCCCTGTTATTGGTGGGGTACCACACGGTTAAATATTGGGCCCTAGCCTCTTTAATGTTTATCATTAATGATCTTACACGTGGGATTGCCAGTAGAATATCGATGATACTAAGCTCTACGTAAAGTAATCAACACATTAAGGATAATGTTTTATTACCAAAGGGATATAGATAAGTTGGAGGCCTGGGCCGGAGAAATGGCAGATGAGATTAACACAGAAAATGCAAGGTTATTGCACTGAGAGGTGAAAAATAAATTTCATGATTATTCGTTAAATGGAAAAATGCTGGGAAAAAGTGACATGGAGAAGAACTTGGAAATCAAGGTGGACAGTAAACTTAATTGTAGCAGCCAGTGTATGGCAGTAGCTGTCAATGCAAACAGGATTATGGGGTGTATTAAAAGGGGCTTAGAGCACATGATGAGGAACATTATTCCTCCACATTATAAACAAGTCACTGGTCAGACCACGCATGGAATATTGTGTACAGTTTTGGGCCCCCAAGTCACAGTAAAAACACTGTAGCGCCTGAACAGGTTCAAAGGCAGCAACAAAAATAATAAATGGACTGGGTTGATTTTATTCATATCCGATAGATTAGCAAGAATAAGGGTTGTTTTGTTCAGAGAAAGACGGGCGTTCACTGGATATGATAAATATGTTTAAATATATTTAAAAGGTCAATATTAGAGATCCTACTCCCAAGATCTATTTTTATTCCCAGGAATGTATCAGAACAAGGGGGATACTCTATGTCTAGAGGAAAGAAAATTTCTACTATAAAACATAGTAAGGGATTCTTTACTGTAAGGAAGCAGTGAGTCTGTGAAAAACTCTCTGCAAAGAGGTATAAAAATTGTTCATGTTGAATCTCACTAACAGAGTTCAAAAATGGGTTGGATGTTTTCTTAGAGAGAATTTAATTAACAAGTTTTAGTAACTAGAAGTCTGGGGAAGTGTGGGTTGATATTGGGATTTATTTCTGATTGCAGTATTGGCAGTTGCGGAAGGAATTTTTCCCTTAAATGAGGACAATTTGATTCTGCCTCATGGGGGTTTTTACCTTCCTCCGGATCAACACTTTAGCACAATAGGATGAACTGGATGGAGTCTGTCTTTTTTCGGCCTTACAAACTATGTAATCCAAGGTTAGTTCAGTCCAAGGATATCATAGTATTTTCTTTTTAATGCATTGTGGAGCTCTTGAGTATTTTTTCCATCAGCCTTTATTTTAGCTTCATACAAGACACACATCCTGTAGCTACCGGAATTTAGTTTCGTCTGGAGCTAAACAGGTGTGTGTCTTGCCTGGAACTACACAGACATGGATTAGAATGGAAAATTATACGTATACGATCATTGGACTTATACTACCTTGGATGTTTTCATGCACCATAGGTTTTATATTTTTACTAATGCTTTAAAAGAAATTGGATTGTTTCTATACATGTGCAAGCATTAAGACAAATAAAAAAGAATAAGAAAACGGTAATACTTATTCCACTCAGAGAAAAGAACTACAGAACAGATCATTAAGAGACTACAAGCCAGATTTGATATCAGTACTTACTCTGAATTAAAGTTGTACTTCTTTGGGGGAAAGCAGAAGCCTGGGAAATCCTGTCCTTAGAGGCTCTAAAACCTGTTATTCAAGCAGACCTCTGTGAAGCAGCTGACACTGACAAAACCCTACAAGCAGAGTTCATAGAGTAAGCAGAGACTGAATCCCTTAAAGGGAATGTGTCATCAAAAAATGACTTAGTGTTTAACTCACATTTTTATGTTTAAAGCATTTTTTAAAGAATTTTTTATTTTTGGCTATTTTTTTTTTCATTTTCCATATCCTTTCAATATTTTTATAAAAATTCTTATTGTCCTGCAGTTTTCTCTTTGGCCACAGGCCTAATTAATAGGCCTGACACTTCCTGTTCTGTTTAGAGAGCTTTTCAGCATTGTGCTCTTTATCAGTAAAAGCACAGTGTACAAACTGAAAGGAGACCACCATTGTGTATATGATAACACAAATTACACCCTTGTCGCAAAGAGGAGATGGTCACAGCTCCCCTCTTTCATCCTCCCGTTCACAGTGAAACTCTCCTATACAAGTGTATGTTACGAATCTGTCCTTCCGAATCCTATGTGCATGAAGCTGCCTGTTAAAGTATCTCTCTTGACTGCTGTTAAACAGTGCAAGCAAGAATGTCTTCCCCCACAATCTTATATTAGACGGAACCGACCCCCGAATTGAGAAATCTACATCAGGAAATAAAAGACGTTCTCGAGAGGAAAAGAATATGGATCAGGGAGCTTGATTTATAATAAGTAAAAAAAAATAATAATGGCGACAGATTCCCTTAAGAGTCAAATCAGGTGCTTTCTGCTAAACCATGCAGTTAAATCCACCCTTCCTGGACAGTAGGAGCTGGCAATTCGAAAATTGGGAAAAGTACACCTGCTGGGATAGAACCTTCCCTTATTGTTACCAGATATCTCCAGTGAGAGTGCCAAGCCTGCTAACTCTGTGCTCCCAGGAGACAAATGTCTTGCCGCACAGGCCAAGATTACTGATGCTGTATCCCTACTACAGGATCAAGTCACTGTCCTGACCAAGAACCTAGAAAAGGTATGCCAAAACCTAGAAAGTCTAGACCTGCAGTCCTATCCACAGGAAGTATTATCAACCTACTGAGGCTGTCCAGTTAAAACACCATAATGAAACTACCAGAGCCCTGGACATGTTCCAACTGCAAACTAAGATTCTTCTGCAATTATTAGACGGAGGATCAGTGCTATCAAGTAAATGGGAGTCACCTGAGGCCATGTTATGTCGCACCTTGTCTGCAAGTGAACATCCACATCAATGTAGTCCTCCTCACCGCTCTGATGAACATGGGGTCACAAGTAACTACTCTTTGAAAGGGTGCATATATATGAACTATTAGGACTTTAAATGAACATTCAACCCCCAGATTCTTGACTGACTACTACCTGTAATGGTCAGCTCCTACCTCACCAGGGTTACTGGGAGCCTACAATCCAAGTTAGTGAGACAAAGGTTAACTCTTGTCAGGGTATAGTTGTGATCATATTAGATGTGGATGTCCAGAATACTCCATCAGTTGTTTTGGGCATTAATGTTCTCAAATATTATTATGGAAAAATGCTTGGAGCACTATGTGCAAGTTTGCAAGCAGCTCCTCACTCAGGATATCCAGCATGCCATCCGAACACTATGGGAGGGACATGTATGAAGCCGCCGGGGTCGGGGCGCGCTTTTCCGCATAGTTTTCCGGCGAATTCTGGTTGCATGATTTATGTCGGGGCCGGGTGGCGCTCATAACATTACAATGTAAAGTCCGCCGTTGCCTAGCCAGTGTGTTAGGCGCAGTGCGGCGCTGCGCCTGAGATTCGCCGCCGGAGGTAGTGCACTCATAAATGCGGAGGAGGAAGAGTCCGGCCGCGCTCGCCAGTGTGTTAGGCGCAAGAGTGAGGGGACTGAGGCGCAGTGGGCGCTGCGCCGAAGATTCGCCGTGCCGAGTGGAGGTTGCACTCATACATGCGGGGAAAAAGTTCCTGCGCCTAGCCAGTGTGGGTGGGGCACAGGTGAGGGGACATGGCGCGCGCAGTTGCGGGACTTAGGCGTTGTGCGAAAGACTGCGCCGGAAAATCTGTTCCCGACTGCGAGACAGGCTGGAAAACAGCGGCGAGGAAATCCACATTCCACATCGTCGTGTTGCGGAGTATGAATCATAAAATCGCCCTTTATAAAGGCGGTTAAACATTCTCATAAAAAGAGCTGAAACCTTAAAAATAAAAATACATAAAACAAAATATCACTTTCCAAATATCTAATTCAAGAATTAGGATATAGGAAATTAGCGGGAAATACAGTCAATTCAAAGAATTTCTGAAAGATATTCTCATTGGTCGGACATAAAACACGGCCAATCAGAATTGGAGAGTCAGTGACCATTAAAACCATGGAGAACTATTGACCAATCAGAATCAAAGGCGGGACGTTCAAATACAGTAAAAAAATGCAGAAAGAAAGAGCTGATTGTTGAGCTAGCGGGGGCTTGCGCTAGCTCATCCAATCAGGAATAGGAGCGACTCACAATGACAATTTAACAACCTATGGAGAACTATTGAACCAATCGAATCAAAGGCGGGGACAGTTCGCAAAATACAGTAATAAATTGCAGAATTGAGCTGATTGGTTCGAGCGTAGCGGTATTTTTGGACTTGCCTATACAGCCATTCAGGATGCGAGCTACTTCTCCCTTGTAGTCTATGGACAGAGATCACGCGAGCCTTACAATCTACGCTATCAGCGAGGGAGGCATGGAGTATGACTAAAAAAACATCTTGTTTTTATTAGTGGAAAACACCTATCCAGATAAAGCGCTGAAACCTTCTATAAACATACATTATATAAAATCCCTAAAAACGCGTTTGTGCCGAAGACCGGGGCGCCCTAATATAAGGAAATTGCATTAGAGAGAATTGCCTGGGAAATACAAGTAAATTCAAATTGTTTAAGCTCTTCTTATTGGTTGGCCATAAACCAGCCAATCAGAATAGGAGCGACGTGTCCTCATTAAAACCTACTGGAGAACTATGACCCAATAGAATAGGAGGACTAAAGACCACCATTCATATCCTATGGACGAATGCTTTTAACAATCAAAATCAAAGGCGGGACAGTTCAAAAATACAGTAAAAATGCAGAAGATCTGATTGGGCTGAGCTAGCGGTGGCTCTGGCTATCCCAGCCAATCAGAGCGAGCGAGCTTACATAACTCCCATTTGTAGTCTATGGAGAAGAGTGGCGCACTGAAATCTTGGCGCTCAACGCCTTGCGGAATGAAGTATTAATAAAAAAAATCATTTTTATTAAGTGTAAAACATTGTCGATAAAGAGGCTAAAAAACTTTCTGTAAAAATAAATAGTTAAATCCAGAACAACGCGTTTGTCGCCGGAGACCGGCGCTACATAGGGAATTGCAATAGAGAGAATCGCTGGGAAATACAGTATTTCAATTGTTTTAGCTCTTCATGTTTGGTCGGCATAAACCAGCCAATCTACAGAATAGGGGGAGCGACAGTGGCCAATTATATCTTATGGAGGCGAATTGGGACCAATCAAAATAAGAGGCGACAGGGACTCCATTATAACCTATGCGAGAAAGATTTTGAACCAATCTATAATTTCAAAGCGGGACAGTTCAAAAATTCAGTAAAAAGGCAGAAACTAGATGATTGGTTGAAGCGGCGGGGGCTCGTCAGCTTAGCCAATCAGAGCCCCAATCATTGTTTATTTCTTTTATTTTCGTTTGCAACCCATACTATGATCACTTGGGATAACGAAAATAAAAGGAAAATAAACTGATTTTATTGAATTAATATTTTTTTTTTCGTTACCCCATATTATTATTCATTTTATATAAACATCGGGACAACTTCTGTAGTCTTATCATTTGATTTCGGCCATTTGTACAGTTTTATTTCAGATGCATAGAAAACAACCATAGGTGCGTCGCTTCGCCTCTTAACATTGGTACCAATAACGGCGCCTCTTTCTAACTTAGCCAAAATCACAGATCTTGCTCGGGGAATTTCTTTTCCCCATAGAAACTCTCAAGAGAAAGTAGCTCGCCTCTGATTGGCTAAGCTGGACGAGCCCGCCGCTAGCTCCAACCAATCAGCTTGTTTCTGCCTTTTTATGTATTTTGAAACTGTCCCGCCTTGGAATATGATTGGTCAATTTTTATCCATTGTTTATAATGGGTCCCTGTCGCTCTATTCGGATTGGTCTAATTCTCATCCATAGGGGATATGAATGGGCCACTGTCCGCTCCTATTATGTTTGGCTGGTTTATGTCCGACCAATCAGAAGAGCTTAAACAATTTGAATTACTGTATTTCCCAGCGATTCTCTCTATTTCAATTCTCCTAATGTAGCGCGGGTCTGGCGGACAAACGGCGTTGTTTCGGGATTTATCTGCGAATTTATTTTACAGAGGTTGATTAGTCTTTATCTGACAATGTTCTACACTTAATAAAATTATTTTTTTTATTAATACTTCATGCCGCACGGCGCTGAGCACAGGATTTCATCGTAGCGCGATCTTTCCATAAGACTACAATGGGGAGAAGTAGTTTGCGCTCTGATTGGCTGGGATAGCCAAGCCACCGCTAGCTCAGCCTATCAGTCTTTTCTCGTCTTTTTTACTTTATTTTGAAACTGTCCGCTTTGATTTTGATTGGTCTATTATTTCTCCATCAGGTTATAATGGGACACAGTCGCTCCTATTCAGATTGGTCAAAACTTCTCCATTAGGTTTTAATGGGTCTTTGTCGCTCCTATTGCTTGTTTGGCTGGCTTCTTGCCTGGGACTAGTGTGAGCGATTGCGTTGGCTTATCGAAGATCGGAATCGAATAGTCGATTTAGGTCGGACGCTAGCGATAAGGTTTTTTCGATGTGAGAATCGACTTATTTGCGCGATTGACCATTAAAGATCTATGGGGTGAGAGAACACAAACACCTTCATTATTACAACCAATCAAGTGGAGAAGCTGAAATTAACATCACTCAACAGAAACAAATGGATACGTGCTACATCTTAGGCAAAAACACTAGGTTATAAAAAGTCACAGAAAAAAAGTCACAGCGAATTTACTATCCCTGTATTGTACCACAGCTGAACCCTTAAACATGCATCACCCCAAAACATTAAAAAGTGCCAGAAGGCACAGTATGATTTGAACCAATCATCTACGGACTGGACATTGAATATCCCTGTCCTGGAACGCAAGCATGAGCCAAACCATGCATGACCCCACATTAAAAAGTGCCGCAAAAAGGAGTCTTTTCATCACCCATTTTAGTTTCATGGACATTGACTACCTGTTCCTGGGCCACAGAATGAGCCCCAAACTGCATGACCCCCACATTTAAAAAAGTGCCGGACAAAAGGAGTCCTTTAACCACATTTTTTAGTTTCACTGGACATTGACTATACCTGTCCTGGGCCACAGCATGAGCCCACAAACCTGCATTGACCCCCACATTTAAAAAGTGCCGGAAAAAGGAGTCTTTTCAACCACCATTTTTTTTTCACTGGACATTGACTATAACTGTCCTGGGGGGGGGGACCCCCCAAACAGCATAGCCCCTAACGTGATGACCCCCCACATTTAAAAACGTGCCGGAAAAGAAAAAGGGAGTCTTTCAACCAACCATTTTAGTTTCACTGGACATTGGACTATAGCGTGTCCTTGGGCCACCAGCATGAGCCCCAAACCTGGCATGACCCCATATTTAATAAAAAGTGCGGAAAAGGAGAGAGATCTTTCAACCACAGTTTTAGTTTCCACTGGACATTTGGACTATAATACCTGTCCTGAGGCCACAGAATGAGCCCCAAACTGCATGACCCCACATTTAAAAAGTGCCGGCAAAAAAGCGAGTTGGAGTCTTTCACCACACATTTTAGTTGAATGGGACATTGACTATACTGTCCTGGGCCACCAGCATGTGCCCAAACCTGCATGACACACATTTAAAATTGTGCCGGAAAAAAACAGGAAAGTAGTCCTTTCATACCACTATTTTAGATGAACTGGACATTGGATATACCTGTCCTGGGCCACAGCATGGCCCAGGGCCGGAGTTACAGTGGGTGCGTGAAAGCCCAGGCTGGCGTCCGTAATCTTTTTAAACACGCGGTTAAAATGCCCCCTCCCTGATCGACGCTAGCAAACGAAAACTGTGCGAGTGATGCAGACTGTGCGGTAAGAGGGAAGTGTGAGACACTCCAGCTTCCTCTGTACACAGTCAATACCCTGGGCTGGGTATCGCTTGCCCTTCCGTATGTGGACAATTGAGCATTTCCACTTGGAAATACATGGTGTTACACGCTCCTGTTACACCCCAAGTGCCCTATTTCTTGGCATTCTTTTCTCATTTTACTAACACGTGCGGGAGGAAAATGGTGTCTGCTGTACTTTTTCTCTGTCCGTTCGCTCCACCATTACTCCATGTCCTATGAATAACACTACATCTGGTCAGTTTTCCTTTACCTCCCTTGTACAATTAGAGGAATTTTTTTAACAGCTATTTTGTACATGCAAGTTTCTTAGCTACTTTAATTCTAGAAAAACACATTTTAAAATAGGATGGAATCCCACCATGTCTTGTTTCTCTTTTTTTCATTGTATTAATATGGAGTTGTCTCAATACAGGGATTGATAGCTATGTTAAAGATCTTGCAACAAAACAAGTCAGCTTAAACACAGCCCTGAATTGCCTGAGATGATGCCACCCTGAGAGCTGATGCCGCCACACTTGCACTAGCTCTGGACCCCGAAACACTGCCTAAGAAGACCGGATGATATTGTGAAACTGTCGGGCCGGGCCTTGTGGATTTGACGGAGGAGAAAGGGCTCCGAGTCCGCATCTGTGTCAGTCTCCTACTCTGTAGCTGGCGGGAACCTGTTGTTTCAGAGTTTCCAACGATCGTTCTGAAAATAAGATCTCACCACATCTCATGCCTGACAAGGGCATTGTCCGGCACTGACCATTTGGGTGGGCCTTCTTCAAAAACTGGCAGGATGGTGCAGAGCTCTATCACCCTGCCTCCACTCTCGGTGGCTTCAACCTCCCCGAGGTCCGTTACCGCTGCTTGATTCAGGCCCCATGTGTCACTTCGTACTGCGTAAATTGGCATTGCGCTGCTCGCCACAATCGACTGGAGCATTGTGGAGGGGGAATTTCCAGCGTGTTGCCACGTCAACAATTGAGACGGATTGACGGGGGAGGCGAGCTGACGCTATGCAAACGCCAGCCAGGCGGGACGAATGCAGGGGCAGTGCGAACGGCGGAAGTGCAGAACTCAGACCTCGAGCCTTCATTCCAGCAGGCCAGCTCCAGACCAGCGGGCTAGTAGCTCTTTAGAAATTTCTGGTCGATCAAGGTTCATGAAATGTGCGAGGCAGGGATGTGGCTCCAGCCTACGATCTTAAGGGCGGCCAGCAGATTTCGCCGTTATCGCACACCACCATTGTCCTTGGCACTAGTGTTATTCGTACCAGCCAGCGCTCGATCTGTTTTGCTTAGAGGCCGTCCACTGTCTCTGACCTGTGTGTCGGACGGTCTCCAAGGCAGATTAATTTTCAAACACGGCCTGGTGTCTCTTGGGCACGTGATGCCACTGAGGACCTTGGGGGAAAGAGCCCTGCAACATCCTGCGGTTTTGAAGAGCTGTCAGGCCGTGGCCGAGCCTGGAGAGCCACCGTCACCCCCAGAGACAATCACCCCACAGCTCACCTAGTGAGTGTTCACAGAGATTTATAAGCGGCCTTGGCCATGGCTTACTAGTCCCAGTGTCGTGGTGTGAGATGGACTTTTCCCTGGACACAGATGCAGTGACCAACGCGCTTGATATTTTAGATGACACGTGGCTGGCCAGGGCTAGGGACGGCTTTTTGGCAAAGAAATGCCTGCTCGGCATCTGGTATTGGGGGCAAGCGGAGTCAGGGCATGAGTGGCGGACACCCATCTGTGTTCACACGACGTGGAAAGTCAACATTTCCAAGGCCAAAAGCCTAGGCAATGCGACCATTCAGGCTTTTGGCTTTGGGATGGTTATGCGTTAAAAGTGTTTCTTCTGACTCCCAAAACTGGAATGAAGACAGAAGGGCTGGCTGCTAGACTGGCCGATGTACGGCGTGGCAGGTGTCAAACTGGCGGAAGGAGAAGGGGTAGGATGGGTACTCTGGTGGTGATGGTGGTACTCGGGCAACGTTTTGTGAGGCTGAAGCGGAGGCTGATCCCTGATCCTGACTCGTTGAGAGACCAGGGGCAGTTGGAGGAACGCTTGGTGGTGGCGGCAGGAAGGAGGAGGCGGGAGACAGTGGGTTGTTGTGGACAGTGGTTGGCAAGGCCCCAGGCGTCAGTCTGGGCCTTTTTTGGCCCAAGTGTGTTCCCTCCATTTCAACTCATCATTCGCTGCAATGTGACTAGACATGTTGGTGGTGGTTAACCACTTAAGGTTCTTGCCTCTACTTATGCGTTTACGGCAGGCGGGGCTATATGACATCGCTGGGTTGAATCGAGGCTTGACTCAAAGAAGGCCAGGCTTGAGAGGTCCGGACCTTTTTGGCGGCGATATGCGAGGAGGAGCGGCGGTTTGCGCTGAACGTGGCTGGCGGAATCATATCAGCGGACTTCTGCGACCGCCTTCCCTTTTTGTGGCAGGACCGTTTTGAACACTACCCCATCGTCTTCTCTCATCAACTGATGAAAGCGCTCGCAAGCAAATTCTGCGGAAAAGACAGGAATGGATCCGCAACTGTCGTCATCATCATTCATCATCAACACAGGTGACTTGGTCGATTCCTGACTTTCTGCATCCAGAAAGATCTGCGGGCTACAAGCAAGGGCGCACTGCAAGGCCGTTGTCCGAACGCCCTCGGGATTTTTGCGATTGACGGCTTCCTTCACCTCCTCTGATGGCATCAAGTAACTGGGCGTCAGAGCAGACTAAATCATCTCTCTGATCTTTTAAAACATGCTTTCTGACCCAACCGCATTTTGTCATCAATAAGAGGTCTTAGACAATGGATTTATCCACAGTGGTGGGTAACGACGTTGTCATTTTGGGCTGCTTCATGATGGACGATGCTGATGATGCTGATGAACGACATTTGGGGCCGTGATCTGCGAGGACGAGGAGGTTAAGACTGTAGATGCGGTTGCATTAAACACTGAAGGACTGATTGGCGACGGATGTTCAGTTCTTAGATTCACAGGGCCCTGGACCCAGCGATGACAGGCCTGACGTTCCTGCAACTGAAAGATATCCCCGCTGGCGATGGCGTGTTGTCGGCAGACTGTAAGGAGCACCTCTCTCGTCCTCTACCTTCCATGTGCTACCCCCTTGCTTGCTCGCTTACCACCTGCATTTCGCTCCATGTTCAGAAATATAAAAATTTGAGAAGGATGGATTAGTTTTTGGAATGTCTCTTATTAAAAGACGGCAAATCACAGCTATTTCTCAAATCACTCTAACAAAATCAAAATTGCGGCTGGGGATTTCAACTTTAACTGCAAGGTAGTCTATCAACAAATCTGGACTGGGCAAAAAGTCCAAAAAAACATCGGTATCTGTTATGTTTTAGTATAATAAACGGTTATTTTTGCACCTTTCAATTCAATCTGTGTGATTATTGAATTGTGTTTTAAGATTTTACGTAGATGCTGCGTCAATGGAACTGTCTGGGTGACGCAAAAGTCTAAAAAAACGAAACTGTTATGTTTTGATATAATAAACGGTTATTGTTTTAGTGCACCTTTCAATTCACCTGTGGTGAATATAGAATTGCTTGTTTTAAGATTTAGTAGATGCTGCGTCAATGGAACTCATGCTGTGGTGCGCCAAATAGTCAAAAAACAACGTAACTGTATATGTTTGATATAATAAACGGTATTTTTTGCACCTTTCATTTCACCTGTGGTGAATATTGAATGGTGTTATACAGGATTACGTAGATGCTTGCGTCAATGAACAGTGACTGTCATTCACCTCCATTGGGGATGCGCAAAAGTCAAAAAACCACGTAACTGTTATGGTTTTGATATAATAAAACCGGTATATTTTTGCACCCTTTCATTCATCCTGTGGTTGAATATGAATGCTGTTTTAAGATTTTCGTTAGATGCTGCGTCAATGAAACAGTGCTGGGTGAGAAAAGTCAAAAACACGTAACTGTTTATGTTTTGATATAATAAACTTATTTTTTGCATCCTTTCATTCACCGTGGTGAAATAGAATTTGCTGTTTTAAGATTTACGTAGGATAGCTGCGTCAATGAACAGTGGCTGGGTGCGCAAAATGTAAAAAACACGTAACTGTTATGTTTTGATATAATAATCGGTATTTTTTGCACCTTTCAATTCACCTGTGGTGAAATACATAGAATTTGCTGTTTTAAGATTTACGTAGAAGTGCTAGCGGTCAATGAACAGTGCTGGGTGCGCAAAAGTCAAAAAAATCACGTAACTGTTATGTGTTGATTATATTAAAGGTATTTTTTGCACCTTTCAATTCCACCTGTGGTGAATATAGAATTGCTGTTTTAAGAATTTTCGTAGATGCTGTTGCGTTCATGAAACAAAGTGCTGGCGTGCGAAAAGTCAAAAAATACACGTAACTGTTTTGGTTTTGTATAATCATCGGGTTATTTCTTTTGAACCTTTCAATTTCACCTGTGTGGATATCGAATTGCTGTTTTAAATTTACGTGTTGCGAGTTCAATGAAAACAGTGCTGGGTAGTGCGCAAAAGCAAAAAACACGTAACTGTTATGTTTTCATATAATAAAACGGTATTTTTTGCACCTTTCAATTCACCTGTGTGTGAATATTAGAATTGCTGTTTTAAGATTTACGTAGATTGATGCGTCAATGAACAGTTTGCCTGGAGTGCGGCAAAAAGTCTAAAAAACAGTAAACTGTTATGTTTTTGATTTAATAAACGGTATTTTTTGCACCTTTAAATTCACCTGTGGTGAATATAGATAGATTTGCTTTGTTTTAAGATTTACGTAGATGCTGCGTCATATGAACAGTGCTGGCGTGCGCAAACGTCAAAAAACACGTAACTGGTATGGTTTGATATAATAAACGGTATTTTTTGCACCTTTCAATTCACCTGGTGGGTGAATATTAGAATTGTGTTTTGAAGATTTACGTAGATGCAGGTCAATGAACAGTGATGAGTGCGCAAAAGTCAAAACAAAAAACACCGTAACTGTGATGTTTTCGTACGATTACACGGTATTTTGGCAAACAAACAAACCTGTGCTGACTACAAGATTGCTGGTTTGTAATTTAAGTGCAAGGTGGATATATCAACAGTCACAGGTGTAATGGGTAAAAATGAACACCTATCTGAAATGTATATGTAATTAAAGTGGGGAGTTTTGCAGCTAAACAAAGAGACCTGCACGTTACTAGACATTATGTTTATCCAATATAAGTTCAGGCTTGCCAATATCCCAGGAAATATTTCAAAATTAGCAAAACTGTTAATAATAAAGTTATTCAACTACATTGCTCTTCCACTAAGTCTTGGTGATGAACTTTATCCTCGTGTTCTTTATAGATAGAGCTTGGTCTGTTGGGGTCGCCCCCGGGGGGGCCCCCCCACCCCCCTCCGGCTCCCACCGCCAGTGAATTTACAGCGGTAGATGCTGCTTTAAATTCTCTAGCTAAACTTACATACAAATGTTCAAATCTTAATCTAACATAAATTGGATGGATCAACAGCTAATAGTAGAGGTTTCTCTGTGCAGAAATAGACTACATTTTCCGATGAGCTGTTTGGCCTCAGGCAGACGCGCTAGGTCCTATCCCTATGAGAGCTGGAGAACACTGAGGCTTGAAACAGGAAACGCTGTTTCTATGTAAAACGAGAGTCATGTGATTTATTCCCACCCAATCGCCAACATACCATCACCCAGTCATGACGTTCGCACACACATCTCACCCTGATCTATTCTTGTAATCTCATTTGCTGGCGGCCAAAAATTACAGACCGATCCGCAAAAAGGCGGCGATCTTATTAGATGATGCACAGATTTTAAACCTTATAATTATCGCTTGATCTGGAAATCTTCGAATCACCATAAAAACCTTGCCGATTTCAAACTTTTGTCGATATAAAATAGCTCCCATCCACTACTGCCGACCAATGAGAAGCGCTTTAAAACAATTTAAAATTTAATGTATTTCCCGGCAATTTCTCTCTATTCGCAATTCCCTATGTAGGCGGCCGGTCTCGGCGACAAAACGCGGTTGTTAGGGATTAAAATGATTATTTTTACAGAAGGTTTTAGCTCTTTATGTGATAATGTTTTTCCCACTAATTCTAAAATTATTTTTTTATTCATACTCATGCCGCTCGGGCGCTGAGCTCCGAGATTTTCAGTGCGCCACACTCTCTCCATAGATACAATAGGGAAGAAGGAGCTCGCGCTTGATTGGGATGGGATAGCCAAGACACACGCTATAGCTCAGCCAATCAGATCTTTTTCTGTATTTTACCTGATTTTGAACTTGTCCCGTTTCTTGGACTTGATTGGTTCAACAAAACTCTCCTTAGGATATAATGGACGTCTTTGTCGCTCCTATTCTGATTGGTCAATAGTTCTCATAAGGGATTTTAATGGGACACTGTTGCTCCTATTCTGATTCGGATGGTTTATGCCGACCGACCAATGAGAAGAGCTTAAAACAATTTGAATTACTGTATTTTCCGGCAATTCTCTCTATTGCTATTCCTTTTGTACGCGCCTGGTCATCGGCGACAAACGCGTTGTTAGGGATTTAAGTGCTTTATTTATTAAAGAAGGGTTTCAGGCGCTTTATCTGACTAATGTTTTACACTTAATAAAAATTATTTTTTTCTTATACTCCATGTCGCACCGGCGCTGAGCCCCGACGATTGCATTGCGCCCATCTCTCATAGACTACAATGGGAGAGTAGCTCGCGCTTGATTGGCCTGGGTAATCCAAGCCCCGCGCTTAACCCAATCAGCTCTTTTCTGCCTTTTTACTGTTATTTTGAACTGTCCCGCCTTGGATTTTGATTGGTTCAAAATTCTACACATAGGCTTTTATGGGTCTTTGTCGCTCCTATTCTGATTGGCGAGATAGCCAAGCCCCCGATAGCTAAACCAATCAGCTCTTTTTCTCGCATTTTTACTGTATTTTGAAACCTGTCCCGCCGTTGATTCTGATTGGTTCAAACGTCTCTCAATAGTTTTAATGGTTCCTGTCGCTCCTTATTCTGATTGGCCGGTTTATGCAGACCAATGAGGATAGCTTTCAGAATTTGAATTACCTGTATTCCCATGGCAAGTTCCAATATCCGATTTCTTGATATTGCGCCGTTCTAGATTTTTGGAAAGTGATTTTTTTTATTATTATGTTTATTTTTGAGGTTCAGCTCTTTTCTGAGAATGTTTTCCGCCTTTATAAAGGCGATTTTTTCGGATTCATACTCCTGCTGCACGGAGCGGAGCGCCGAGATTTCTGTCGCGATCTTCTATCTGCTTCCTCGCATGTTCCGATCCTGCTTCACTTCGCCGCCGCCGGAGCATTTAGACCAAAATAAACCAGGTCTGACTGTCGGAGCTGCCGAGCGCTGCACTGCGCCTCGCTTTGCCGACTCGCGATCGTACATGCCTCGGAGTATACGAGCGCGCCGCTTCCTGCCCCGGAACGCCTACACCGCGCCCACCCCGCGCCCACTGCCCGCCCCTTCATGCGGGGCGCAGCTGAAAGTGGCGAACGCTGCGCCTAACACTACATCCCTGTGTCCGACAGGGGGATTCGGGCCGGGAGGTGCAGGTTACGCCAGAAAACAGGCGTAAAGCCCGTTCATACATGTCGCCCTATGTGCCCAATGAAAATAAGCCAACTCCCAAGTAGAAGTTGGCAGAGTTTGCATCAGCGACATCCACCCGGTGATCCTACAGCCTGCCAGAAAGATCCTGTTATGGAGCTGAGCCCATCCAGGCATTAGAACTAAACCTCAAAAAAGAGCATTCAATAAAAAGTTTTGTATGGAGCCTAGTGACTGCTTCCAATGGCAGAGTACCAGACCGCTTTTCAAATTTTGGTGATACTTCAGTAATCTACACCACTTCTATCCAGTTGCTCAATTCTCCCAAGTTACCTTTGAAGACATCATTAGCAAGACAGCTGCTTACTGTCATCAAATCACTCAAGCTGAAGAGGATAAAGGGAAGAGTTCAAAAGAACCATAGTGGACTGAGATCCATGTAGGTGACATCACTACCAAAGCTGAACAAATTAACAATGTCCAATCTGTGGCCTGTAAGTACCATCAAGCCCTCAGTAAACACCCCACAGATTTTGATCAGACCACCCTGTTGCAGCACAATATTCCTACAGGTGATCATCCTTCAATTAAGGACAGATATCAACCTCTTCTGCCTTGTATGTACCAACCTGTTAAAAAAACAAAACAACAACTTATACATCAGATGAAAGAAGAATATGTCATTCAAGACAGTCAGAGTCCTTTGACGACAATTATAGACCTAGTCAAGAAGACTATCACAAGTTAGACTATTACAAGTTCCTATCACAAGTTCCTAAGAGCACAGTGGCCTCCATAATCCTAAAATACAAGAAGTTTGGGACAACCACCACTCTTCCTCGACCTGGCCGTCCAGCCAAACTAAGCAATCATGGGAGAAGAGCCTTGGTGAGAGAGGTAAAGAAGAACCCCAAGATCACTGTGGCTGAGCTCCAGAGATGCAGTAGGAATATGGGAGAAAATTCCACAAAGTCAACTATCACTGCAGCCCTCCACTAGTCAGGGCTTTATGGCACAGTGTGCCGACAGAAGCCTCTCCTCAGTGCAAGATGTATGAAAGCCACAGACAGTTTGCAAAAAAACACTGAAGGACTCCCAGACTATGAGAAATAAGATTCTCTCGTCTGATGAGACCAAGTTTGAACTTTTTGGTGTTAATTCTAAGCAATATGTGTGGAGAAAACCAGGCCCTGCTCATCACCTGCCCTATACAATCCCAACGGTGAATCATGGTGGTGGCTGCATCATGCTATGGGGGTGTTTTGCAGCTGCAGGGACAGGACGACTGGTTGCAATTGATGAAAAGATGAATGCTTCCAACAAGACAATGACCCTGAGCACACAGCTGAAATAATAAAGCAGAGGCTTCAGAACAACTCTGTGCCCATTCTTGACTGACCCATCCAGAGCCCTGATTGAGCATCTCTGGAGAGACTTGAAAATGGCTGTCCCCCAATATTCACCATCCAACCTCAGGGAACTGGAGAGGATCTGCAAGGAAGAATGGCAGAGGATCCCAAAATCCAGGTGTGAAAAACTTGTTGCATCATTCCCATGAAGACTCATGGCTGTACTAGCTCAAAAGGTGATTCTACTCAATACTGAGCAATGGGTCTGAATACTTAAGACCATGTGATATTTCAGTTTTTCTTGTTTAGTAAATTTGCAAAAATATCTACATTTCTATCTCTTTTTCTTTCAAGATGGGGTGCGGAGTGTACATTATAGAGCAAAAAAAATGAACTTTTTGGATCTCACCACATGGCTGCAACGAAACAAAGAGTGAAAAATGTAAAGGGGTCTGATTACTTTCTGTACCCACAGTAAACCATCTGGCTAAGGTCTTTCAAGTTCTGATTAAGCATAGGCTGAAGGTCAAACCCTCCAAGTGCCATCTTTTGAATCTGCAAGTGAATTACTTAGGCCACATTTTGAACGCTGAAGGTGTAGTACCTGATCTTGAGAAAATCTCTGCAGTCCAGAATTGGCTGACTCCAACCACTAAAAAGGAAAGAAAAAGTTTCCTGGGATTCACTAGCTACTATGGATAACTCTTTCACCATTTCGCTCAAGTGGCAGAGCCCTTGCAAGAATTACTCCAAGGGTACCTGCATGAGCAACTGATAAGCAAGAGACTGCTTTCCAGATCCTAAAGAGACTATTGACCCAACAAACTATTCTGGGATACCCTGATTTCAGTCAACCTTTCCATCCATATACTGATACCAGTAAGCAAGGCTTTGGCGCTGTCCTATTGCAAGTTCAGAACAAAAAGGAAAGAGTAGTCACAGTCATGCTCTTCAAGGTGCTGAGAAGAATGATAAAAACTATATCTTACTCTAGTTTGGGCTGTAACTGAAAAGTAAAAGGACTATCTGGCGGTCACTCCCTTCAAATTATACACACATGATAACTCTGACACATTTCAACACAGCCCAACTAGGAGCCTTTGAACAGGGGTGGAGTTCAAGGCTCTCCAGCTATGACTTTGTGGTGAGATACCATGCGGGTTAAAAGCAAAAATACTACAAATTTTGAATCAACACTTTGAGATTAAAGGGGTTGTCTCAATACAAGGATTGCTTTTCATGTTAAAGATCTTGCAAAAACAACTCACTTTGCAATATGTGTCCAATAACAGTGTCCTACCTATTCCTAGATATCTCCTCTTGTATGGGCTGCATCAGCTCCTCAGGTCACTATAGCTACAGACCTCTTAAATCTCTCATGACTGGTTGCTATAGATACAGACCTGGCTTCTACTGCAGCCTAGTGGAAGCCAGTAAACACGTCCCTGAATTCAAAATGAAACCAAGAAAACAGGACTGAGGTGAGATGAATCAATGTAGTGAGACAACCCCTTTAAAGATCTTGGAAATGTGAAACACTACTTAGATATGCAGATTAAAAGAGATGAAGATGGTAATTTTATTCTCAAACAAAACACATGATACAAGATATATCTGAATTATTTGGATTGAAACATGCAAAACCTGTAAAGTCTCCAATGGAAACCAACTATCTGAGATAAACAATCAACAGAATATAGAAAGACAACAGGAAAATTACATTGCTAATGTTACAAGGCCAAAAATCACAGCAGAAGTTGAAATGTTGACAATAATTGGACTGGAGACCGTTGTGATAGAAAATCCACCAGAGGTTATCTGTTCCTACTTTCAGGCGGAGCCATTAGTTGGACTAGTAGGAAGGAATCCCCTGTCACATTATCAGAATATGTTGCAGCACATCAAGTCAAGAAGTTATATGGTTGAAACAACTATCATCTGATTTAGTCCGACAACATTCTGGACCAATAAAGATATTTGAAGATAATCAAGGGTGTCTTGCACTTGCTCAGATGGAAAGGGTAAACCCAAGAACCAAGCATATTGATGTAAAATTTCATTTTCTAAGGGATCAAGAACAAGGTTTTGTGAACTTGGAATACTGCCCAACTGAAGACATGGTTGAAATTACCTTCACAAAGACACTGATTGTTGAAAGATTAGCAAAGAAATTAGGATTGACTGAGTAAGGATGCTTTCACATAGTGCAGTTTTGGTGCAGTTTTAACTGCACTTCAATTAAACTGACTTTATTAACAGCAAGCTTCTTTCACTTATCTAAACTGTTTGGAAAGTGAGGAATCAAATAGTGTATTTGGAATCCACAAGACTTCAAACACAATAATTGATTACTTACTTGAAACACCTTTCTGGACAATTTAAACAACTGAAAGAAGCTTGCTGATAATCAATGTAATTTAATTGGAGCGCAGTTAAAACTGCACCAAAACTGCCCTGTGTGAAAGCAGCCTAAGTCTTTATTGTTGAGAAAGGATATTGAAATATATGCAACAGATTAAAGACTTACTATGTGCTGGAGGAACTTGAGTTAATGAACAGTAGATGAGGCTGTTTTTTCTCAGTTACAAGCTGTTGTTGCATGTTGTATCATTTTATTTTACAAGTGTATAGCTGTGCTCTCTGGTGAAGTTGTTCTTCCTTCCCTGCTGTCTCTCTGTTGTTATCCTAATGTGATGTGATGTAATACAATTTACGCTGATCCTGTGTACTATAAGTAAATACTAGTTTTTCCTCCAGTGTCTGATTGATGAAGCTTCTGCTGTAACCTGAAAAATAAACCAGCAATGGCAACCACCAAAATCTGCGTTTCAAAAGCAAAATGGCGCTCCTTCCATGGTATGTTCTGCCATGTGTCCAAACAGCAGTTTACACTCAAATATAGGGTATTGCGGAAATTGGAAGAAATTGTATAACAAATTTTAGGGTGCTTTTTTTCAATCCAGAGTTCCTTGTAAAAATTACCACATATGGATATGTCTAAAAATAGCAGAATCAGGGGAATGATTATTGAGTTGCATTTCCTTGTTATCATCTAATTTGATTCAGGAAATAATTGATAAAAATTGAAAATATGCCATAAAAGGGAAATTGCTTTAATTCCTGTAAAACAACTAGAGGTTTAACAAACTTCCTAAATGCTGTTTTGAATACTTTAAGGGGTGCAATTTCTACAATGGGGGTGTCTTAGATACATGCCCCTCAAAACCACGTATTACCTGGACTGGTTCCTAAGTAATGTTGTTTTGCATATTTTTTTGAAAATGGGAAAAATTGCTACAAACTTTGTAAGCCCCCCTAATGTCATAATAAAATAAAAAGATATTTAAAAAATGAAGCCTACACATGACCTATACAGCCAATCAGCAGCTCTGTCGGTTATGTCCCTTTTGGAAACAGACCAGAAGAAAACAGAACATTTGCGGAGAGGGAGGATGGTGCAGCACTGGATCAAAAGTGAGAGGAGAGTATAAGGTTTCTTATTTTAACCCCTGGTTGTTCATCTACATAGCTGTATTAGGGTTTATTTTTGCAGGATAAGATGTTCTTTTTAATAGTACCATTGACTGAAGCATATATTGTACTGGAAAACCCCCCAAAATTTAGGGTGGAAAGTTATATAAAAAAGCAATTTTTGCAAAGTTTCATTTATATGAAGTTCACTGTTCATTTTAAATAATGTTACCTGTTTTCTGCAAGTTGGTACAATTCTGGTAATAGAGTTTTAGTTATGTTTAGTACTTTTATAAATAAAGTTTTTTTCTATTTTTTAAATTTGCACTGCAGCACCATTTTCTGCGATCAATAACTTTTTGTTTTTCTATGGACCTGAGTAAGGGCTTATTTCTTAGAGGTTAGGTTGCAGTTTTAATTGGTATTACAAAACTCATTTGCCGGCCATTATCATTAACGATCTTCTTATTTTATTAAATACTTTTGTGCCTGCAGCAGGCATGTCTGTGTTTCGCCTGTTATCTCGGCGTCTCCTCTTAACCCCAATGTGGGTAGAAGTCTGGACAATGGACTGATATGAACGGCGCTATTGGAGCTGCGACACCAAAAAACCTGAGTACATCTATATATATATTAGTTTTAGTGTTTTGTACGTTTTATGCACAATTTGTGATCAGAAAAATTGCACAAAAAGTATTTAATAAAATAAGAAGATTGTTAATGATAATGGCCGGCAAATGAGTTTTGTAATAGGGATTGGAGACCCGGTTAATCTGCTTGGCTGGGATACTCAAGGTTTAAATTGAATACGTGGTGATTTTGTGATTGCAGTTTTAATTGGTACCATTTCAGGATATATGCAACTTTTCAATCACTTTTTTACAGTTTTATGGGGAACGCAAAATTACCAAAAACCCCACAATTTTTGTGTTAAGAACTTTTTTTTTTTTACTGTGTTGTTCACTATATAGAACTTTTAATTATTTTTTTTTTTTTTTTTTTTACATATACTTGTAGCCCCCATAAGACACTTGACCACTAGGGGGCACCATTTCTTGTACACCATTGCTTGTACACCACAATTTTTGACATTGCTGAAAGGTGTACTAAGATGGCCCTTCTATTTTATAATGCCCATGATAGGGTGTAATAGGAGTAGAAATTTGGCAGCCTCATTAGGTATCCTACTGCAATGGCAACCCTGTAATACATCATAGGGGGGTTGATTGGGAAAAGGAACAGTGAACAACACCATTCCTCATTCATTTTAATGCCTTAATCGTTGTGGCATATAAAGAGTAAAACAACTAGGAATGGAGCTCTCTCCGATCCCTGCTCATAGAAGAGGCCCTAGCTGTAAAAATCATCTGTTACCTGGTATGTATGGAGAGGGCTCAGCGAATGAGTATGCTTCATACTCCCTTACCGGTATTATCATGTAATTGTATGTCAAATGTCAGTAAGAAGTTCATAGGGGAGCAGAATCCTAATAAAATAATTATAAAAATTAACTGCATTTCCTAACATGTCTGTTCTGGTAAGTCCTTGTATTCCCTGTGAAATCACAATTCTGGAGCATCTTCTCTTATAACTCTGTGCTGTTCCTCTGTTTTTCTCAATTTTCTTGGTATTTTCTGCCAAGGGGAATTTTCAGGAAATAATGTTTTAAAAATGTGCCTTGTCCTATGCTCCAACAATCTTGCAAACATAAATTTTCTGATAAGTAGAATTGGAAATCTTCCAAAGCCAATTGTGTTTTCACTTACTGTACATGCTATTGTGTTGATCGCCTGTTCATTGTTGAGACAATTTCCAGTTATAGCTTCCATTTGGATAACGGGACACTGGAGCAGTCAGGCGATTGTAATTGCTTTCTATTTTTAAGTCCTGCTAAAAATTGTCACTTGTGACCATTTCAAGAACCAACAACTGACAAAAGCTCTCATCTATTAAGTTCAGCTTATACTGTACAATGAGCGCTGTGCATTCACTTCCATTTACCTTGATTAAGGATGTATTATGCTGGGATTGAGAAAGGAAGAACAAATAAAGGCAGCAACAGCGAAAACAGAGTATAATACTATTTGACATCTCGGCATATGCTAGGATCCAGCTGAATCTCACTGAATCCTATTACAAACACATTAAAACGTGACCAGACAAAATCTGTAATTATCCAGACTGTATAAAGGAAAACATGACAATCCAAGCCGGATATAAATCCAGAAACTGTTCGCTTTGTGACACCAATGACTGAGCATGGACAGATCTGTAATGCCCCTTTGGAGGCACTTGTTAATGCTGGTGCTGGTATGAATTACAAATCAAATTGGGTTATCAAACCTGCTTTTGGCCCAGGGAACCTTGCTGTAGTATAGGCGTAGAAGCGCGCTCACAATGCACTTTGAAACTGTCCTTGAAGGGGTTGTCTCACTACAAGGTTTGCTTTGTATGTTAAAAATCTTGCAAAAACAAGTCACTTTGCAATATGTGTCCATTAACAGTGTCCTACCTATTCACTGGTTGCTATAGCTACAGACCTGGCTTCTACTGCAGCCTAGTGGAGCCAGTAAACATGCCCCTGAATTCAAAATGAAACCAAGAAAACAGGACAAATCAATGTAGTGAGACAACCCCTTTAATGAGAGTGTTTGAGGGTCCATGCCCTTTGAGAAGATGTTATACCTCTCTTTAACACTCTTGTTTCCTCCTTCAATTGCAACTACATAAAGCTTGCTCTTCTTTCTCTCACAACTGGATCCACAACTTCCACTATAGAGAGTCTACCTAGACATTTTATTAGGACATTGAAATTAGTCATTAATTGTTTATGAAGTTTCTCCATTTCCTCCATTGTGGATTCATAGAAGACATAAACACCTCTAATCAAATCTTTTCTCTTTAACTGTCCTTAGGTCTTTCTAGTAGATGCCTACATTCAGAAACCCCTAAAGTGTAACTTGAAGCTCCTGTCAGACCTCCCATACTTCCTGGGTCTAGAAGGAGGTGGGATAAGATAGATACCCTATACACTGTTTTTTAAGCACTGTTATTATTTGAGAGGCACTATTGTTTT